>CM012458.1:4964420-5126932 GCA_003999625.1 Oryzias javanicus
GATGGCTGTGAAAGTTATTCAGGTGAAATTGTCTTGAAACTGTGTTGAGTTTCTTTGTGTTGTGTGAAAGCTGTCGTTCTTCTATTCTTAATGAGGTTTCTTTAAGAAAAAAAGGAAAAAATGAACGCAAACAAAGGGGCTGTGTGTTTGGTGTTTCAGAAACTGTTTGTGACTACTTCACTCTTTGGAATTGTTGTGTTCATACTACTTGGAGTTGGTGTAGTTTTGCACAGGTGGTCACTTTATTGTGTCAGTGGGCTGTGCCTCAGTGGGTCGGGCAACTTTTGGCAATCCAGTGGTCAGAGGTTGAAAAAATCATTTCCTCAGTCATTACATCCTGTCCAAATGTCTCATAGCTGTGTGTGCTCGGTGGATGTGTGTGGTGTGTGGTGTGCGCATATGTGTGAGTGTTGTGGTGTGTGAGGCTGTCAGGGCTGGAGTGTGAACTGCAGCTCCAGCTTTGCTTGAAGGTTTTCTTCCTCGGCCTCCCAGATCTGCATCAGTGATGATGAGTACACACCAAACACTCACAAAGAGGCACTTTATCACAGTCATTAGTGAGTTTGCATCACACACACAGTTGTCATGCGAGAATGCTTCCATCTGTTCACACTTTTTATCCTGCCTCATTACTGTGGGCTCACTCTTGTTCTTTAAATAAAAACATGAATTATTCATTAATCTTTAGGATTATTGTTGCTGACATTAAACTTCATTTTAGGGATTGTTACCAGATAAATGCTTAACAATTAAAGGATAATCTGTAACAAAAAATATTGTTTTCTTTTTTCCTTTTCAATAACTGATGAAACTAAATGTACATTTTTTTCTATTTTTTAAAAATGTTTTAAACTATTGGTAAGTTTTACCCTGTTTTGATCTGCTCTGTTTCAGCCAATCAAAGAGATTTACCAAACATTTTTGTGCAAAGAGAAACGAGATGTCCACATTCCAATTATGTAATTGAAAATCAGGCTGTTCAGACCTGACTGAAAATCAGATATATCTTTATTTTTTATCATTTTGATCAGCACTTTACATTTCAGCTTATAAATAAATTCATATCCTGTAAAGTCTCTAACCTGCATAAATATGATCAGTTTGATCTGGAGGTGCACAAAACACGACTGCTTGTGGAGATCTTTACGGTCAGGATAAAAGCTTTGATTAACACAACAAACCATCATTAGACATCTTAAAAAACAACCAAGCGGTTTTACCAATCAACACAGGTCCAGAAGGAGTCAGCCCACACGGAAACATTGATGAGAATCAGGACGGGCTCAGATGAGGCAAAGATGGAAAAAAACAACAAAAATCCCCCCCACATTTTAGATTGTAAGCCTGTAAAGGACAAGAAAAATTAAGAGTGTACAGTTTTAAAAAACTACCACAAATACTGACCTTACTTTATGACACTGCTGCACTTTAGAGTTGAGCTGCTATTTTTATTGAACTCAAATCTACATTTAAATGTGCACTACTCTCTCAAGAGTTAATCCCATATCTTACAGAGACGTCAACTTCTAAAGTGTAACTGATAAAATAAGGTGAAATAAATCAAATTAGGGAAAACCAGGGTGTGTTCATGTTGCATTTGTATGGCATCAGGACTCGGCGTTGGCAGAACACTAAATCAAATGACTGAATTGGATTTGGGCATTAAGCCTGATTGGACTTTCCTAACAGAAGCTCAGCTCTCTGAACGTTTAATACAAGCAGGAATTGTGTACAGGTTTTCCTGCTGAGATACCCTGAACATTTAAAGAATTATCCAATAATCTTACTTGTTGACATTTTACTAAAAGTTTGTACATTTTCTTCCATTATTTGATTCAAATGCAAACTTTATTTATAAACCTTTTCATAGCCACCTAACACAAAGTGCTACAGAATAAAATATCTCAAAACACAAAAACTCCAAAGCATGAAAACGACCCTCACATTTACAGTCACATTCCACTCTTTCATGTTCCTGTTTGGTCTCAGTATCTATCTCTGTATTTTGGCCACCCTCAGTCCCTGATCCTCTTCCGTCCTCTCCTCCATGCATGCTCGACTCTGTTGGGTCTGAATGCAGATCTCCGCTGGGCTTGGTTATGTAACAGCTCAGCGTGTTATGTGATGTGGCAGGGGAATGTTCAGGGGGCTCAATGACATCCAAACAAACACACACAATCCTGCAAGCAAGCTGGCATTTTGAATCCTGAACTCAGTTTTCTGGAACCAGAAGAGCTGAGCAGTAACACTGAGAGCAGATCTACCCGCTCGGAAAATTATTCCAGAATAAATCAACTTAAACCTCAAATAACTGTCAATATCTTACTCTCCATATAAATATATTTTGTCAAAATTATACAAGTTAGAAATAAGTGCAAGACAACATTGGTCCATAAATAACAATAAAATAGAATGACTGGAAGCCGGGCTTTGACATGTGAGTTAAACCATAACTGTTGGGGATCATTAACACAATGTGCAGTAAATGACCGATCATTATTGTATTTTTACAGCTTAAGTGAAATAAATATGTTTTTATAGTTATGAATGTTCATCTGATCATCAACATGAGATCAGAGAAATCTGCATGCAAGCAGAGGGGATTTTTTAAAGCTTTTTATTTTGAAATCTGGTTGATTTATTTGTAGGATAAATCTTGTTTTCCCTTCTGTTTCTTCATCTCTCTGTGAGGATTGAGCGCTTCAGTTTGCATTGTTTTGTCCTGGTTTCAGTCACACTCTCCTCACTGGTTTCCCCTCTGTGGGTCACATCAGATTTAGACGATGTCTAAATTCCCACCCTGATCCATAACTACTAAAAACCATATGGTACAGGACTATCTCGTACCCTGGATTGGGTTTTATGCGGTGCTCTGGCTGTTCCTGTTAACTCAGAGCTCCACAACCTCCGAGTCCCAAACCAGCAGGACGCCGCTGTTTGCTGCTCGCCGTCTGTCAAACATCTGATCCTGAGCTTGTCGGGGGGGTTATTGTTGTTTTAATCTCACTGAGGGCTGGTGTCTGGATGACAGCCGCTTCTGCTGTTTCTGTGTCTCTGTGACTGAGTTTGAAGGCTGTTCTGCATTAGCCTGAAAGAGGGAGAAGTAGTGGATCTTTTATATTATTGATAAGTAAAACATCCCAGTTCAGTGACCGGGGCTGGCTGCCTTCGCTCCTTGCAGCGCCTCTCTTTCTCCTGGTGGGTGGAGCTTGCGTGCTCCACTGAAGTCCAGGAGGTTGTCTGACTGCAGCCAGAGAATCCCCGCGCTGCGATAGGACAGAAATTCTGCTGTGAAGTTCAGCCAGACATTCGAGCGCTGAGTGTGCTCGCTCAGTCAGCGCTTTTATACGAGCCCGCCCACTGTCGCAGGAAAGGCAACGGGATTGGCTGGAACTTAGAAGTGCTGAAAGAGTAGTGATTGACATGTCCAAAGATGAAACAGACCTTCAATGACACTAAGCACTGACATTTGGCCCCATCTGCAGCAGCTTTTTTTGGTTTTGGTAGAACCGTGACAATCATACTGCGTCCTGCTTGGAACCGAGCCTCAGTACCCAACCCTCATCAACAGTGATTAGTTTGAGTTGGTCTGAGTCCCGATTTTAGAAGAACTACTGTCTCCAATCACAAGTGATTTTGATTGAAGTCCACACCCCTTTCACTGAAAGCAGCTCGGGAGAAACTGTTAATCAAACATTCGAGGTCGGCCAGCAAGCATCACATATTTTTATTGAGGCTTCTGATTGGTCAGTTTATAACTTGAGTAACCGGCGATAAAGAAAAAGACATGATTGATTTATGTATATAGCTGCTTAACTTTGCTTTAGTCTTATTTTAATCAACTTTCGTGTCTTATCCGACCTCGTCGTTCAGGTCAGAAGTACCAGTACAAGTTCTAGTTGTAAGTGTGGCATAGCATCCTGTCTGGCTCTCCTGAGAACCTCGTCAGTCTCAAGCTGTGACAGCAGTTGCCGTTTGTGGACGTTAGAGGATTGAGCCACTAGTTGTTTGGCAGTCTGCCTTGACGGTGGGTTTGGAAGCATCCATTCACTCCACATCCTCTGCATGTTACCTCTCTGAGTAGGATTACTTGAGTAGTAGCATTCCACCAGATTCTTCTTCTCTCATCTGGTCCATTTCCTTCTTGTTCCAGTAGACCACTTTCCATCAGGTGCTCTGGTTCCCCAGCACCTGAGACCTTGTTTGGCTGAGCGACGTCTGAGCTGGCATGACATGTTTCACTGTCTCTCAATGAGCAATTGACAGTGGGGTAATTAACATAACATAACTGTCAACATAACCCAACAGGGTCACGTAACGCTACTGCCTGCCTCATATTTATATGAGATAAATGTATGCAATCATAAATGACCACGATTTGTCAAAGTTCTGACAAATTCAAATTTTCTTGCACTCCTGGTTCTGGTCTTCCTTTGGACCCTCTGTTTTGTCCCAGACTAAATGCTGCACCCCGTGTTCTGAGGTACATGGAGAGTGCATTGACTTTTTTCAGTGTTTAAGGCATATTATTCACCTAAAGAGACTGCTGTGATTAAGAGTGATGATCAGGAGGCACAACGACCGTGAGCAGAACAGGTTCATGAAGGACGTAAAAGGATAAGATATAGAAACATGTATAACATGAAACTCAGCTGTTGGTGAGAGTGTAAAAACATGAAAACAGTAAAGATCTGCAATTTTAACCAAACAAAAAGGTTCATCAAGTAAATCCCAACAGACACAGAGAAACCATCAAGCAGAAAAGATGTAGAGGAGCTCCAAGTATTCAGCAGAGAGATCTAATGGCAGTGGTTGGAGGGCTGTTCTCACACACAGAAGACTCATTCATCAACATCAGGACCGCAGGATAAAAGAGATCCATCTCTGACATGTGTCTGTCTGTGCAGGGGCGGGACGAGTCACACCTCACGCCTCCTCAGCCGTCAAGGATGCAAAATGCCTGTGACTGCCACCACATTCAATCATTATAGCAGCATCTACTCTGAAATATTTTCTCTAAACACTCAGGCTCCATCTTGGCAATCTATTAGTAACCTGTAAAATCAACCTGCTGAGCCGAAGCTGCAGTAGTCTCTTCAAGCCCTGCTTGTTTTCGGATCCCTCGTCATGAGTCATCTTGGTCTAATGGTCTGTTTAAAACGTATGAAAAACAAAGTAAACGCCCCCCTGCTGCGAGTCTGTCATTTAATGTGCTTGAAATAACAATTTCATGTGTTCTATACCTGCACTGAACTGTTTTGGGATCAAATAAATAAAAAAAAACAAAATGGCAATTTTCCTCGAGCTGGGATCAAACTTCTGACCGTCTGACTGTGAAGTACCCAGTTCATGCTGCTGCGCCACCGAGGGGTGGAATCTAGAACTGCACAATTAACTGGATGGAATGGATGTTGACGTTTACTCTCCACTCAGTCTCCCTCACCACATGTCTTCTCTTTCTTCTGTCTGAAGTGAAGCTTTGAGAAGGGCTTTTATATACTCTAAAAACACAATCGTCTTAACAGCATGATGCTTGAACAAGGTTTGAGGAAGACTCAAGACGGAACCAAGATGATAAAGTGAATGAAATAATGAACCAGTTCTCTCAAACATGACTTGAAAAAACAAACATCACATGCAAAGTCGCATTCCCAACATCACATGGTAAGAAAAACGATTTCTCCCTCAGCTGAAGACACGAGGCGCGCAGAGGAAGCGCTCTCTTGGTTGGTAACTGTTGGGATGGAGCTGCAGCTCCGTTTGTGCTTGAATTGTTCCTGAAACAAAGGACATGGCCGTGGTCGTCAGCGTTACCTCCTGTGGCTGTGAAGCAGGATGACAGCAGCTGAGCAAACACAAGCTGGAAACCTCCAGCGTTGGACTGACGTTACTTCACTTCTCCTCAGTGGAACATTTCTGTTAACCTCTTTTGATTTTACGTTGAAGTTCTACCCAATCCTTCTGCCTTTCCTGTGATAGTGGGCGGGCTCATTTAAGACAGCTGACAGAGCACAACACACGCGCAGCACTCAAATGTCTGGATGCATTTCACAGCAGATAACTGAATTCTGGTTTTAACCATGCGTCAATATGTGATAACAATAAGATGTAAGCATTAATTTTTATTACTGAAGTACCGAAATTGGCACTGATTTGGAACCGAAACTGAAACCAAAGAACCACTTTGGCACCGGAACCGAATAAAACCTAATCGGTTCCAAAACATAGGAAAAAGATGATGACAAACCAACAAGCATTTACAGAGATAAAAAAGACACTGGATACAATTTGAAAATCTACATACGGTTTAATAGTTTACTAAATTACACTTTTTTGTAATATAAATAAAAACAAATATAACAACAGTGACCACCGTCACACAACAAAAACATCTAACACAAATACAGACTGGTGTGGTTGGACTGAGAGAACTCTTCTCCATCCACAAGCGCATGACCCCTCAGTCCTCTGGGGTCACTCCTGCTGGGATGTTGTCATTTGGAGTGGCGTATGCAGAGGTGTTTAAGCTGTGCTACATGCTGTAAGTCTGATTTTCTGCTGCTGTCCCTATAATGACATTTGTTTCACCATCATCAAACCTTCACACCACACAGACGTTGAGCTTTTAGCATGTTTTCAAAGTTTAAATCAACACTCGCCTCCCATCCCTGTTAAAGCAGTCATATCTACAAATCCCTCTGTGAAAAAACAACTCTTTACTGGATCCTTCATCTGAGATTTGTTTTTGTTTGTTTTCATTTTTGCAGAATTTGTTTAAGTCATTTTTCAAATGTTTTTTTTTCCTATAAAAATTCCCTTTTAGTTGTCCAGGTTTTCTATTGTCTTGCTCAGACATAACTCAAGCCCTTTCACTCTGAGGTGATTTATATGAATGCTCACTTACTGGAGAAGTCTAAAATACAACAATAAATTGAACAATGTTGTAACACAGATACATGATGCAAATGTCTGATTTAATTTGTTGTTTTATGAAAGATGTCTGTAAAAATCTCTTTTAAGTCAATAAAAGCCGTGCATACAACAGACTGTCTGTGTTAAAAGGTCCAGCTTTGTGGGTCTGATGTTTTATTCGAGCAAATGGAAGAGACAGTCCTACATGTCATGCAGAGAAACTGAAAAGATTCAGTCAGTCTTGATAGATTTGTCTTAATTTCCATTTGGTGCAACATAATAATGTGTATTTCTTAAAATAAAACTAAACTGAATAGATCATGTGGCTGACTGAAGAAAGTCGTGCAGATGTTTGGGATCTCTGCCTGCTCTTGTCTGGACTTTGTGAGGACTGTGTGTGTTTGTGTCATCATGATTATGCGTGCTTGGATAAGAATTTAAACACGCGAGCTAGTTTTATTCTTTTGTAAAGAATTGTTGTAATGCATGCACGTGTGTTTTGTCTCGTGGCCTGTGCACTGATGCATGAACGCAGGCTCGCTTCTTCCGTGTTCTGCCGACAGATGGAATGTGTCATGCACAGAGAACGTAGGGAGGGATGTTGGACCGGGTAGGGGAGGGGAGGGGGTCTCTCCGTCTTCATACTGAGTCAGAGCTGCATCATACAGATGATGTCTGATCTAACCTGAGGAGCTCTGCTTCCAAAGCTGTCAGGACCTTCTACCATTTCTTTCTCCTACGTTCCTCAGACACTTCCTCCTTTGTGAACCTGTTTCTATGGACGGTCAGTGTTTTCTGATCTTGTCTAATAACAAGTGACCATTACACAAACGGTAGTCTGGGAACCTTTGACAAAGTAAAATGTCTGAGTATAATTTCTGAAATAATTTCAAAAATGTTGAAAATATTCTTTTTGTTCTTTCCTTTTTGTGATGCTCAAACCTGCACACATGGATTTACCTTTTGGGTGAACATGAAGATCTCAACCAAAAAAAAAAAAAAAAAAAAAAAAATATATATATATATATATATATATATATATATATATAATATATATATATATATATATATTATATATATATATTATATATATATTTTGGTGTACATAATTTTCTTGGCTTCTATTTATCAGTGAGCATAACTTCATTGATTTGTTTTTCACTGGCAGTGACATTGAGCAGTCACATAGAACTGATTAAATACAGGTAATAATGACATCATTCTCCCAGGCTGTTTCCTACTGTTGCAAATACATTTCAATGACAAGCTGAACAAGAAGCTCATCAGCTCATTTAATTATTATTTTTGTTTTCCAGAACTAATGTTTAATGATGTATTTCCCTTTGTCTTCAGGATGTGAACAGGGCCAGAAATAAAAACTAGAGTGCATTCTTTTGACTGCTCTTTTCCAGTACTGAATATGTTAATGTAATGTGGTATTCTTCATGAAAGGAATAAATAAACAGAAACATGGGGTGATATTGGGAGGGGCGCTCAAGCACACTTGAACACATGGGCCGGCAAGATGGGATCTGAGGCTGAAACCCACCAATAAGAGGTCAGCTGGTCTACCTTTCCATTGTGAGAGGGATGCAAAAAATAAAAAACATATTTGCATGAGGGTATAAAACCTTATGATCATTGTTTAGTGCTGCAGAAACCAGACAGAACCTCATGTTCCATCAACACTCAGTGACTTACACACATCCTATCTCAAAACAGAGAAGTTTCAAAGTAAACCTCATATTGATTCTAACATGGAAAGATTGAATTCACAAAGTTTTATAATGTTTTAACAAGCCTTCGTCTATGATTTACAATAAACAGTTCAGCAAAACACCAACGATCACTTTGTAAAACTAAACTTATTAGATGAAGTATTGGATCTTTATCTTCTATTTAGTTCAACTGAAATAAGCTTGATAAGGTCCCTGCAGTGATAACTGCTCTTTCCCTATTTTTCCACTTTCCATTGAGTCCAGTTCATCAAAAGTCTGTTCATTCTTCCACACAGGAGGGAGAGGAGAATGTGAAGTCCTCTGTGAGTTTGTCCGTGGGATTCCGAGCTCTCGCTGGCGTCTGATGTTTGTCATTTCTAGCTGCTCTGGTTCTTTACAGGGATGCAAAGGGACAGATCTGCTGGACGCAGAGACGATAACCAGCTACCACAGTAACGAAGAGGCAAGAACGATCTTCAGTTCTTCTGAGTTCATCTCAGTGCTGCTGTGCTGATTCATTCCTGGATAAAATGAGACTGTTCAGATGTGTGACCAACATTAGTTCATTCATTTTCTTCTGAGGACACATTTTGACAGACAAACTCTCCTTCATGTCCTTTTAGACACACTGAGAAGAACGCGACTCCAACCGGGACATGGTTGAGTGTGGATTTTCCTCTCTTTTTTTTAAACTTCTTTTTGAACAAAAGTCGGTTGCAGACATGAAATGTTGCCATACAAAGCATACTTGGTGACCTCCATCCCACACAAGTCAGCAGGTCCGGACTGGCTGACAGACAGGATACTGAAAGAATGTCTGAACCAGCTCGGTGGAGTTCCAATCACTCTTAAATCATGGCACAGTTCCGAGATGGTTGACCGTCACCTCTCTTCTCAAACAAGCCAGACTCGAGGACCTGCAGGACTAACTGTCCTGACCTCCTCTTCTGCAAATGTATGGACGGTTTGTTTGACCAACTGAGGTCTGAACAGACTGGACGATGTTTGTATACAGAGCTGCAGGTGGCACAGTTGATTCTAGCCTCACACTCCTGGACAGAGTCACCAAACAACAGGTCTCCAAGCTCCCAAACACAAGGACTTTATTCATGGACTTCTCATCTGCTTTTAACACGTCAGTCTGTGATGATGCACAATGTCAAGTCCAGCTAAATGATTCTGAAAACCAGCCTTCTCCAGGACTTTGTTTTGTCACTGATTCTCTTCTCTGTCTACACAAACACCTTCTTCAACACAGGAGGCCTGACCCTCCTGAAGTATGCAGATGACATTGTAGCACACCTGAACTCCCACACTGACAAATACCGACAGCAGGTCAACACTCTGGTTTGTGCGTTCACTCAGAACTCCTTACAACGTAACAACTCCAATGCAGAGGAGTTGTGATGCAGAGTTGGAGGGAAGAACAGCTCAGAAGATCTTTCCTAACCTCTCATGATCCAGGGTCAGCAGGTGGGGTGAGAAGGTTTGTCTATGTACCTGGAGACAATAATGGACAGCAGTCTGTCCTTGAGACACCTGGTGGAGTTTTTCTTTAAAAAAGCACAGAAATGCGTTTTTAAGTCCTCTGAAAAGTATTATTATTCTAATATTAGTAAAGATTTGTTATCCAGAAGATCCAGACCCCACGAGCTAAGACAAACATTTCTCCCCAATGCAGTCACTATTTATTTCTCAATAGAACAATAGCAGCTATAACCTGAGTGAGTATGATGCAGTCTGTGATTTCTATGGTTTATTATTTTTCAAGCTATTTTAATATTTTAAAGTGGTGCTAACCTTCCACCAGAGGCAATGTGGGGTTCAGTGTCTTTCCCAAGGACACTTTGACGTACAGAAGGGTAAGGTGGGAATTAAACCCACATTCTTCTGATCAGGAGGTTACCGCTCTACCGCTGCACCATGAAATTATTGAATGTTACAATTGATTCTAAATGAAGACATGAACCGTTAACTGTGATTTTGCTGCATCTGTGCAGACGCAGCTTTCAATGGGCAATGAGTGAAGTCTGCACGACTGCTCAGTGAGGAGGGGGAGGATCAGCATGGGAGCAGATGGGGCTAATGAGACAACATTGCATGTCAGTCCATGGTTAGCTAGTTAGTTTCTGGCTCTGTCAAGTCTCTATGCTGATGTGTGAGTGAATTCATCAGGGAAAACACTTTTTTATGCCTGTAGACTCACGATGTGAACATTACAAAGTGGAGTTGATGCTGGATGCTTCTCCTTTTGCATGATGGCTGCCGCTCCACCTGACGGCGTCTCTAACACTCCCGTGTGTGACGACTGCTATCCAGGACACTGCAAACTACAGGACACCGTTGAAAAACTTAGACTGGAGCTCAGAGAAAAACATCTTCTCATAGAGAAATTTATTTCAGTATCCTCTTCCCAGTCTAAGTATATCCAACATCTGCAATATTCTATCAACGCCAATCGCTCACTGTCCCAGACGCTACCGTGGTTTGGCGAACTTCATCCTGAAGCCAACTCCACCGAAGCTGACAGCAACGTTGTCCAAATATGTGGCCGTAACAACGACGGACTGGAACGGACAGAAGCGGCTCCTACTACCACCACCACCACCAGCAGCAGCTCCGCAGTGGAGGCTAGGAGTCCACAGGACCTCCACGTACACCAGGCCGGCGCTGCACCCCGGGCCCCAGCCCTCTGCTCCACGCCCAAGCAGTCGTGGGCTGAGGTGACACGTCGCGGCCGGAGGAACTGGGGATCCAAACCCGACACTGCCAGCACGGGGACCCTAGCTCTCACCAACCGCTACGCCCCGCTGTCTGAAGGCCTCCCTGCGGCAACAACAACAACCCGAGCGGGCTCACCGGAGCCGGGATCGGACAAAGCTCCTACCGCGTCATCGGGCTCCGCTGCTGGTCTCAGCCAGGTGATGACTCCCGCTTCCTCCTCCTCGGGTCTAACGGCGTCTGCAGTTCCTTCGAGGCCGGCTTTGCTGAAACCTGACCGGCGTGCGATTCTTCCTGGATCCACGGCGCCGGTCCTGCCGCCCGCAGCCTCCGCTGTTCCACCGGTGCCCGCCACGAGAGGGAAACGCCGCAGGCTGATCCGCGAAGCTGTGGCCCGACGCTCGGGTGAGCTGTCCCGGGGTTCGCGCGCCACGTCATCCATTTCGCCGGCTTCAGGGCATCCACTTTCCGCAGCAAACGTTGGATCGCTGTCTGCCAGGGAGCGTTGCACGGGTGTCCCATCTCCTCACCTGAGCCCGCTGGAGCGGAGGCTCCCCCAGCTGCCGTCGCGGGAAGACCCGGACCTCTGCAGCCCGTCCTCATCGTGGGAGACTCTATCGTCCGGCATGTCCGGGTCAGCAGGTGCACCAACACACGGTCACTCTCTGGAGCGGTCGTCAGGGACATCAACAACTCAATCCACCAACTAACTGTTAAACACCCCTCGGCGAAGACATTCATCGTACATGCAGGCACCAACAACTTAAAACTACAGCAATCAGAAACTCTTAAAATGGACTTCATCAACCTCATCCATAACATTCAACTGTTGAGCATAAACTGTATAATATCTGGACCACTTCCTTCACCCCGATATGGAGACATCATGTTTTCTCGCATCCGTCAGCTTCACATCTGGTTAAAGTCATACTGTCACTCCATGAGCATCCCATACATTGATAACTTTACAACATTCTATAATAGACCATATCTCTTCAAAACAGACGGTTTACATCCAAACAATAATGGTTCCCGTCTTCTCAGCATCAACATTGATTTCACACTCCGTTCTTTAAAAAACATTCCCAGCTGACGGTCGAACCAGGACATCCACACCCCTGATAAATCACTCTCTGCCACTCAACATCATATTCCAGTCCAGATCTCCAATAGAAATTATCCTCGTTTTCATTCATTTCCACGTGCCTCGCATGTCAGATGTCTCCGTCCAATTCAAACTACAGTCACTAAACCCATTTCGCATACGATTTTACCCACAACAATGAAAATGGCTGTTTTTAATGTCAGATCACTTTTAAACAAGTCTTTTATCATTAATGATCTGATCTTAGATTATGATTTAACCTGTTTGTTTTTAACTGAAACTTGGCTTGGCACTGATGCTCCAGCTATTCTCACTGAGGCTTCTCCACCTAATTTTAACTTTTTATTTTCAATCAGGGGAGGTAAGAAAGGTGGTGGCACAGCATCGATAGCTCACAAAACAACAACATCTGAAAATATTGTATTCAACAAATATTTTTCCTTTGAGCATCATGCTTTCCTCTTTGGTGCCCCACCTGTTTTAGCTGTCACAGTGTATAGACCACCAAACCCTCCTTCTTGTTTTATTGAAGAATTTTCTGAATTTTTATCATCTGTTCACATTAGGTACAACAGGATTTTAATTACTGGTGATTTTAATTTACATGTTTATAAAAATGATGATGTCTATGCTTGTGACTTTTTAAATCTTCTTAGCAGCATGGATTTTAAACAACATGTCACACAGGCCACTCACAACAGAGGACACACCCTCGACCTCGTCATTACCTACGGTTTGTCTGCCGGGGTGTCCTCTGTTGTTGATTTAGGCATATCAGATCACTGCTGTGTTTTTTTAATGTCACCAGTGAAATCCAACAGGAAGCCTCAGTGAGAACTGTGAGGAAACGGTATATAAATCCTGAAGTGGCTGCAAGTTTTATTCATACTTTTAACCAAACTCCTGCTCAAACATCATCTGCATCCTGTGATTTTATGGTTGATGATTTTAATAACAGACTTCAGTCTTCCTTAGATGCAGTGGCTCCAGTAAAGACAAAAACATTAAGAACCACTGTGAAAACACCATGGAAGACTGATGACATAAGGTGTCTGAAACAGAAGTGCAGAAGAGCAGAGAGGAGATACAGGAAGACAAAACTAATGATTCATAAAGACATTTTTAAAGAACATCTCAAAATGTACAATAGCTCAGTTAAAAAGGCCAGAACTCTTTATTTTTCAAACATCATTACAGAAAATAAAAACAATCCCAAAGTTCTTTTAAAACAATTGATATTTTAATAAACAAAGATTTTAATAAGTCCTCCATGCCATCATCTGATGCTGCATGTGAGAACTTCGCAGACCACTTCATGGGTAAAATCAATGCTATAAGATCTAACATTTCATCTGTGCAATACTCTTGTTCTAACAGATCACCAGCGTTGGTTTTACCTGAGGAAACACTGGGGAGTTTTGTCCTGGTTGATGCGGAAATGCTTGGTCGAGTTTTATCCAAGTAAACACCAAAACCTGCCTTTTAGATCCCATTCCCACTTCACTTTTTAAATCATTTTATGGATTCTTTGAGTCAGAGCTTTTAAATATAGTAAACTGCTCTCTTCGGACGGGTGTCTTCCCCTCTGCCTGTAAGACGGCGGTGGTGAAGCCCCTTCTGAAGAAGAGCAGTTTAGATCCAAATATTCTGGATAACTACAGACCTGTATCCAACTTACCGTTTTTAAGTAAAATTATAGAGAAAAGTGTCGCTACTCAACTTCATGAGTTTTTAAAATCACAAAAATATTTTAGAAAAATATCAGTCTGGTTTTAGAATGAACCACAGTACAGAGACGGCTCTTTTAAAGATCGTTAATGATCTTAGAATACATTTAGACTCACAGAAACTCTCTGTTCTGGTGCTGCTGGATCTTAGTGCCGCCTTTGATACAGTAGATCACCAGATTTTATTAAATAGACTTAGGAGTCATGTGGGCCTCTCTGGAAATGTTCTTAAGTGGTTTTATTCTTACCTTACAGATCGACACTTTTATGTAAGTATGGATACATGCTCCTCAAGAATCCATGAAATAAGTTGTGGGGTTCCCCAAGGGTCAATTTTAGGTCCCATTCTTTTTAACTTGTACATGTTGCCTCTTGGGAAGTCATCAGGAGACACGGCGTTAACTTTCACAGCTATGCTGATGATACTCAGCTCTACATCGCCGTGTCTCCTGATGACCTTGAACCTATAAACACTCTTTTAAACTGTATTTTAGATATAAAGTCATGGATGGCAGAGAACTTCCTTCAGCTCAACCAGGACAAAACGGAAGTTTTAATCATCGGTCCTGAAGACAAGAGAGAGAGAATTTTAACTCGTCTTCAGAATTTTAAACCTTCTCACTCTGTGAGAAACCTGGGCGTTCTTTTAGACTCTGAGCTGAATTTTATCCCTCATATTAAAAATGTCGTTAAGACAGGATTTTATCATCTTAAAAATATTGCCAGAGTCCGCCCATTCCTCTCTCTTGCCAGCACAGAGGTGCTGATGCATGCTTTTATTTTTAGTCGGTTAGATTATTGTAATGCCCTGCTCTCTGGTTTACCTCAAAAATCTCTTACAAACTTACAATTATTACAGAACTCGGCGGCACGAGTTCTGACGAGGACCAGGGGGCGGGAACACATTACACCAGTTTTAAAATCGCTGCATTGGCTCCCTGTGCGTTTCAGGATTGATTTTAAGATTCTTTTAATGGTTTATAAATGTTTTTATGGTCTTGGGCCTTCTTATTTAAGTGATCTTCTTTTAAAGTACGAACCCTCGCGGACCCTGAGGTCCTCCGGCACTGGCCTGCTAGTGGTTCCTAAGGTGAGGACCAAAACACATGGTGAAGCTTCGTTCTCTCATTACGGTCCTCGCCTCTGGAACAGCCTGCCGGAGAGTCTCAGGGCCGCAGAGACCAGAGGAAGTAGAGGTTTTTAAGAAGAGGCTCAAGACTCACCTTTTAATTCTGCTTTTAGTTGATCTTATCTGCCTATTTATTAAATTAGTTTTTATTCATTTATTTTATTTATTAATTCATTTATCTTTCTTTTTTATGGTTTTTATTTAATATTTTATGTATTTAATCTCAATTTCAATGTTATTTATTTATTTTACATACATTTTATGTATTTAATTCTATTATCTTATTGTCATTTACCCCCAGTGTTTCCTGGGTTCTATCATATCAGGGCTTGTCTGCTTGGTCTGGGGTCGTTGCCGTGGTTCTCGCCCTTGCTGGGGCGGCTGGAGTCCTGCACTGCAGCCTCACAGCTGTGGAGTGGACTCCGTGCTGTTCCGGTCGGGGTGGGCGCCGTGGTGATGTTCCTTTGACCGAGCTGGCTACTGGTATGATAGAATCCTCAATACTGTTTCCTCACAGCAGAGCCAAGCCTTAAGTTTATTTTACAAGTTTTATTTATTTATTTATTATTATTATTATTATTATTAATTATTTTTTTTTTTTTTTTCGTTTGTGTGGGGTCATGGTGTAAGTGTATGGGGAGTGTGTGTGTGAAGGGTGGGTGGGCTTTTATTGTGTATGTTTTGTTTTTAAATGTGAAGCGCCTGGTTACTCTTAAGTATGAAAGGCGCTTTATAAATAAAGTTTGATTGATTGATTGATTGAGTGTAAACTATCAACATTTCAGTCTAAAAGGTGTTTTATCAAGAATACATTCAAAATTCTAGAGAAGTTGCATTACCTGTGCTAATGCTGGTGTGAATGCTTTTTGCTGAAAGTAGTCGCTAAAGATGTTAAAGCTTTGCCCGCACCGCCCCCGTGTTCGCCTTGAATCCTGCAGCGGAAACAACAATGCCGAAACTTACCCAAATGCTTAAAGATAAACAACGGGCAAATGCGAAAGAACCATGATCAAAGAACGAAAAGCGCTGAAGTTGCTGATTCTTGAAAAGTAGTAAATGCTTAAAATCCTCATTTCTCATGCCAATTTTGAAAAACAACAGGTTGTTGCTTAAATATGAACTACACACCAAATAAGCCCAAAAAACCTATTAGATGCAAAATTAGACCAAAAAAGAAAAAAACAAAACAAAACAAGAAAGCCTAAAAAGCTTGTTGCTTCAATAGCAAAACTACATCATAGCCTAAAATTCCTCAGTGAACTAAATATTACAAACCGCTAAATAATAATAACATGTTGCTAAAATATTAGCTAAATTCCAAACTAGGATAAAAAAAAAAATCTCAGTAGATGTTAATTTAGCCAAGAAAGCTAGCTCGCTGCTTAGCTAAAATCCAAAATAGCCTAAAATTCCTCAGTAAACTAAATGAGTCAAGTGTTGGCCTGTTGCTAAAATATTAGGTGAACTCGAATTTTAAAAAATGTACTTTTAAACATGAAAACATAGTTTATGAATATGTTTAAAGGTTGTTGTTGATCTGCTTAAATGTTGACATTTAAAGACTTTCTCATTCATTTCCTAAAGGGCATATATTGCTTAATATATTCAGAAACTATAAAGTTTATGAATAACAAAAATATATGTTCCTAAATTTTTTGAAACCAAGATTGTTGAAATTTCTTAAAGTGTGATTGAGTTTTATGTGCTGAAAAACGTACAGAAAGGAGCAGGAGAATCACAAGAAACCACAGACACTGTTCCAAACATCCTCATGTCTGAATCACTATCAACAAACTCAAGATTCAAACACTCAGAAAAGTTGAACATTTCTGATTGAAACTGCTGTAATAAGCAACAGGCAATTCTGACTGCAGTTTGAGAAGAAACCAAGATGCAGTTCTTTCCTCGCCAGAGGAGATGGGAGACAGTTTGGAGGAGAAGAACTGGTCTCCACCTGTAGAACCGAAAAGTTGGTTTGTTAAGGTTTTGTGTTCAAGGGTCACCAGTTGTTAACGAGTTAATGCTAGAAGAGCAGTAACAGAGAACTTTTTGAGTCTGCTGGTGTTTCCAGGCAGACGACCCCGTTCTGACGGCAGGTGTGTCTGCTGAAGCCACACAGGTGGTGTCGAAAAGCTCCATTGTCCTGAGGAAGGCTTTAATCCCTCTTTAGCTGACAGGATTTTTCTGTCACTGCAAGATTTTCTCTTTGTTACCAGAATCCCATAATCTCAGCAAAAAAGAAGAGGAACAACAGCAAGGTGCCAATAATGCATCGTTTAAACTTTCACAACTTGGATCAGCACAGCAGAGATGAACTGGGTTCTAGAAAGATTAACTGGATTTATTTGGGAGTTTCCACCAGGTGAAAATAAATGTTGATCAAAGGCTTAAGTGAAGGATGGTTTCAGCAAACTCCACTAGAGCAGTGGAGTTCTCTCCCTGTAAAAAAAGAATATCTTTATAAATGAATGTCTGTAGCAGTGTCTTCTGGCTGTGTCATGTTGTTTTCTTCACCTGGGGACGTCTGCTTCTGCTGGAGCTCAGAGAAAGACATCAGCGCTGTCATTTCATGCCTCAGTCTGACTGAATCATCCGAGCCAGAGAATCTCTCCGTGTTTGCTTTGTGTTGAGGTGTGGGCGCTCGGCCTGTGCTCATCAGGGACCACACAGGCAGGAGCTGAAGACAAATCTACTTTGTCAGGCAGTTGTGTGTCTGGAGGACGAGACAGTCCAGTGCCAGCTCTCTGCATGCTGTCAAAAAGCACAACACACAAACACGTGACACTTCAGGAAGAGCAGACTGGATTCAGGCTCCAGGAGAACTAAAGCCTTTTTGGGTTTTACCAAACAGGTGGGATTGGTCCAGATCAGGGGTCTGCAACCTATGCCAGGAAAAGAGCCTTTGGTACCTGTTTGTTAATGAAAAAAACAACTTTTTAACCTTGTTGGAACATTTAATACTACTTTGCATCATTACATTATTGTCTTTTATAATAAATATGAATGATTTTTATTTTTGAGCATGGATAGATCCATAAAAAAGACATAAGATAAACAGGAGTTTTTTTACTTTTGACTGAAGCTCACATGACTTTTTTTTCAAAATAAAAGACTTCCTGTCCCAAACAGGAATAATCAAGTCAAGTAAATTTATTCCTAAACAACACGAGACAAAAATGACATTTTCTCTTGTTATACTTTAGGTTTACTTTGGTGATCCGTCGTCCTTTTTCCTACTTACTACTGGAGAATGAACATGAGACATTATTGTTAATGATCCAGTAGAAAAAGTACATGAAGAATACACAAATCTATAGATTTTAGCCACTCCCCTCTGAATAGATACGAACCATTGTTATGCACCATAAGATCAAATGTACTTAAAAGTCATGAAATAAACTTAGCAATCAAAGAGAGGGGTGACAGAGCCGCAGGTTGCAGACCGCTGGACTAGATGCTGGAGAACTCGTGTTCCCTCTCCAGTCTTTCCCTGTGTGGATGATAATAAAGCATCTATGTTTCTGACATCACGAGTGTCTTTATGAAGTACACTGGAAAACAAGCAAAAGTGCAAATAAAATGAAGAAGGTGACATCATCTTTGGCCGAGATGGTCAGTGACCACACATCTGAAAGAGCAGCTTGAGACTGACCCCATGCAGACCAGAGTGTGACCTTACCACACACTCTGGTCACATCCATACACACAGGAGTCAAATCAAACCCAGGGTGGGTGTTTTCATTCCAGCTACTGTTGCACCTCCCTGACTTCATAAGAACTGTGTTAATTTGGGAGGGAGGTCAGAGGTCAGAAAGCCTGGTCAGATGGTCACTTGGCTTTCTCCTGCCTCTTTATGAGTCTTTAGTGCAGGACTGTCACATCTGTCAGGCCTCCTTTTTGTCGGAGCAGTGGAGCAGAAGGCTGGAAAAAGAGGAGGAGGAGCAAGAATGGAGCTCGTGCCTTCACATAGAACTCCTTCTGGCATTTACCATAACAGATGTTCCATTCACACACACACACACACCCCCACACACTGTTCAGATGGACCTTCAACATACGTTTCTAAAAGCATTGAAAAACAGACTCTCTGTACTAAAAGCAGAGGAACCAAACGAATGCACAGAAACTTCAAATACGTTTGACGTTATAGATCTACTGGACGCACACAGCTCTACGCTCCCTGGAGGCAGCAGGTTCGTCCTTTTCATGGCACAAGTCAATCGGCTCCTCCCACTCAGCAAAGAAAAGCAATTAAAGTGCTTCACAGACAGCCCCCCCCCCCCCTGCCTGTCACCTCCTCCTCTCATGCTGCCCCCCTCAGTATGGACACATTATTAGAAACCACCAAAAGGTCATTATACAAAGGCAGAACCTCCAGACACAGGAAAAATGACAACTGTTGTAGGCTGTGGCTGACAGCCCAGACGCAGACCCCCCCTCAGTACGAAGCGTCAGGTACAATCCCAGCATCGCTGAGCCGCTCGTGGAAAAGAACTTGTGTTTTCTCAAAGCTGTTGAGCAGATCTGTAGGTTCCAGCTAAACAATGAAACATTAGGAGTCCTTTCAGTCTGGAGATGCTGATATCAACCAAAAACAACAACAAAAGAAAGAAAACGTCTTATTCTTGTTAAAGTATTTCAGCAGTAAAATCAGCTGCAGGAGAAATGTTCACATCTCCACCAAACAGACAAATGTAACACACAATCTAAAAATGACAGAATCATCGTTTACAGTTCACTGTTGAAACATTTGACCAATCAGACGGATGCAGTCTTTGGACTGTTTTTAATGAAAGTTATGATGTTTGTATACAAAACTATTTGTGCAGGAGATAGTGTGTTGAGTGTTCATTTATCTATACTTTTTATGAACCTCCTTTACCTTTGTCATAAACACAACACAGAGATTTTCAGTAGTTCTTCTTTACAAATCTGTCATGTCGACTCCTTTGTGTTGCTGCTGTTGTCTGTTGGGTTTTATGAGGTCCATGTGGTGTTGAGACAGTCCGTGGGATTGAATTTGATCTCATCTCACCTTTCTTCACCTCCGAAGGCCCAGCCTGTCACCACATCAGCAGATGTATCCCAGGTACATATTATCCACATTACTTGGGTTTTGGTACTTTACAATCTTTGATTTAAGTGTCCACAAACGGTTTCACAGACTTCTCTATTCCATGACAGAATCGAACAGACTTTACTCTGAAGAGGAGAAAACAGATGAACTAAGGTATTTGGGATTTAAACCTTTGAAAATAAAACTGTCACATTTTATTAAATTATATCAACCTAAGACAATAATACACTTTTGTTCTTAGTTCCTTATATGATTTTGGATTAGGAAACTGTCAGGATATTCCGTTTTTTCTGAAATCCTTCTCTTGAAGTGTGACTTTATTTTAAAAACTGTTATTTTTCTCGCTCTGGCTTGTTATTTCGTTTCACGACTGTCTCTGGTCTTCTTTGAGCTTTGTTCTTACTTGTCCCTTTACCTGACAGTCGTGAAGCATTCAGGGCCAATCTCACGTGTTCATGTCTGCCTCCTGTATGTGTAAAGTTCCTTCTTTTGTCCGATCATCTGCCTGTCATGTTACTGAATGATGATCTGCATTGTCAGTCCACCACTGCATGAGAAAACAGTCAGTGATCTCCATCTAGTGGTGAACAGTGCTCTGCAGCGTCAGTGTTCAAACTTTCGTTCCTCATCCCCACAGTAAAGGCACTGCCACTGTGTTCTTGTATTGGTTTCCTCAAAGTGTCCCATCATTTTTCACTTCATAGTTTCTGTTTAGGTGTGCCCGTCATGTGGTTAGCGAGGAGGTCCTGGTTCAAATCCCAGCTGGGATTTCTGTGTGGAGTTGTCCTCATCAAAGTGTTCTTTTCTCCTGGTACTTCATCTCCCTCCTACTGTCCAAAAACAGGCTTCATAGGTTAACTGGTGACTATATTTCTTCTTAGGTGTGAGTGTGACTGAGGCTGTGACAGACTGGAGACCTGTCGGTGTATCCTGCCTTCACCCATCAGTAGGCGGGTTAGGTTCTGACAACCCTGTGACCTCAAAAGGAATACGGTGAATCTCATTTGGAGAGCAGTAATGTGGGAGCATTCTGTGATTACAGGACTGCCTCATGATGTGTTGATGATGTAGAAGCAGATTTACATTAAATGTCTGTGGAAACCCAGTTTTACTGGGTGCAGTTTCTCTGCTTTAATTCAGCTGCGTTAGTTTGAATTTTCTGTTTGAGAATTTTTTTTTTCTGAAACAGAGATGACCAAAAACTTTAAATCTTACAACAATAATCTGAGAGTGTACATATAAATGAATGTACAGATAATAAGAAGTTTAACTATAAGATAAGGAAAAAATAAAAATTCATGTAGACCTTTCTAGTTAAGTCTTCTTTCAGTGTGCATTTGCTTGTAGAAAACACAACACTTGCATTGGTAAATGTTTTCATGCCTCCAACAGGTGGTGGTGTTTCCATAGTAATGTTACTCTTTCAGGCCCCTGCATGCAGTGAATGACTTTAATCTTGTATTCAGTGTGAAAATCATTTACTTTCATTTCATTCCCAAATCTGAGGCTGGAAATTCCCGTCAATTACAGAGTTCTTGAATGGTGGGATCATCAATATAATACAACTTTTGTCTTCCTGGTTGCAGTTTTGCATTTTTTCCCTAAAGGTTTTAGAAAAGTGCAAACGTGGAAATCAAAGTTGTGTTTGTTACAGAAGATTGTCCAAAATGTTGAAACTGTTGAAGACGACGGCCTTGAGGTGTTACAGACAGGGGGCGTTTAAGGACACAGAGAGGACATCCATCCATCCATCCATCCATCCATCCATCCATCCATTCATCCATCCATTCATCCATCCATCCATCCATCCATCCACCCTCTTCCACTCATCTGGGACCGGGTTGTGGAGGCAGCGGTCAGCATATTCAGACTTCCCTCTCTCCGGTCACTCTCTCCAGCTCCTCTGAGGGGACCCTGAGGCGTTCCTAGTGTCCAGCATGTCCTGGGTCTTCTCCGGGGCCTCCACCCAGTGGGACATGCCCGGAACACCTCTCCAGGGAGGCGTCTAGGAGGCATCCGGACCAGATGCCTGAGCCACCTCTACTGGCTCCTCTCCAGGTGACCGAGTTTCTCCTCCTATCTCTAAGAGAGCGTCCAGCCACCCACCAGAAGAAACTCATTTCAGCCGCTTGTAGTTGGGATCTCGTTCTTTCGGTCATGACCCAGAGCTCCTGACCATAGGTGAGTACTGGAACAAAGCTCGACCGGTAAATCGAGGGCTTTGCTTTCTGGCTCAGCTCTCTTTTCACCATAAGAGACCGCAAAATGGCGGACACCGCTCCAATCCATCTGTCGATCTCACGCTCTGGTCTTCCTCACTTGTCAACAAGTCCCCAATATTTAAACTCCTCCCTCTGAGGCAGGAGTACTCCACCCACCCAGAGAGGACGAACGACCTTTCTCCGGTCCAGAACCATGACCTCAGACTTAGCGGTGTCTCGGCTGCAAACTGCTCCAATGCATGCTGGAGGTCCAACAGAACAACATCATCTGCAAAGAGCAGAGATGAAACCCTGTGGTCTCCAAACCAGATCCCCTCCAGACCCTGACTGCACCCAGAAGTTCTGTCCAGATTATGAACAGAACCGGTGATAAAGAGCAGGACCACCAAATCTCAATATGTGTTCACAATTTTATTTGACTTGCACTTCATGTGAATCGGTTCCTGCAATGTGCAAGCCTTGTTTGTGTTTATTTTGTTGATAAAGCTGGATTTCTTCTTTTACAGATTGTTTGAACAGTTTTGCTCTTGCCTTTTTGTTGTTGTTGTTCTGGAGATCGTGTGGTGTTTGAACAAACAGCTGAACGGGATCAGCGGTCATCTGTTCTTATTCTGTCCACTCTGCTCTGGAACATCACACTGCTCACTCCATCTGCTCAGTTGAGTCTCTGAAAAGAAAAATAGACAATAAACAGACTTTTCAATGAAACAGACCAGCTCAGTCTGTGTCGACCAACTCCACTGTCATGTCATACCAAAGACTCAGCACTGAACCAGTAATGGTTTCCAAGCATGGCTGTGCAGGTCTCTGCTCCCACAGGCCTTAGGTCAGACACAGAGACATCAAATCTTGCACAGCTGAGTGTGTGACGACTGATTGAATTTTGACTTCAAAATCAGATTGGACAAAACACTGAACTCAGTTGGATCTGATAGACTGGGCTGCAAGGCCACTCCCCCATTTCCACTAAACTGCTCAGTTTATTCATGAAGCAGCAGATAACAACTAAGGTTGTTCCTATGATTGTTAGAATCCAGTTCAGTCCAATCATTCTGAGCTGTATTATTAATACCGCCTAATAAATAATCAGAATGCAAATGTGCCATTCTAAAAACACATTAATCTCCCCAGCAATAATGTCCCTTCCTTATTTGTTAACTTCTAAAACGCGTGTGGCTTCATTCTAAGGACTCTTAAGTGCTTTGCATTCATGCCCATGTTCAAAACATTCATGTAAAATGGTGCTTTGTCAAACAGCACCAATAGATCACATCACATTCATCACTCCTGCTCACAGCTGTCCCCACTAGAACAGCTGGGTTTACTGAAGCTACACTTTCTAATGTTAAACAGTTCAACATTCATAGCAGCACTTCAAAGTGAGCGTGGCTTTTGCTCAGCAGTGATCAGAGTTCCAGAGGCCGAGAATCAGCCACTAACATGACCTACATGACCTACAGGTCACTTATTTCATGTAAAGAGAACGATGATTGCATGAGGGGGGGTATATCTGCTTTTATACAGGGTTGGGGGTAAACACACAGACTGCCAACCGAAAGACAAACAGGCAGCAACTGCACTGAACCTCAGGCTGCGAGGTGTCTCTCATGAGGTGTCCCTCTAACAGTCTGCTCTGTGGCTTACACCTGCTTCCATGCTTCTGCTGAAAACCAATCAATAGCCAATTAAAATAAAATGTCCTGAAATCTAATGTATGATCAGTTAGCAGGCGTCACATTCAAAAACAGATAGTGTGTGAGAACGGTTCCCCTCAGTCAAATGAACCTTTATTATCAATGTGTGCAGTTGGCAAGAACAGGGACACTTCATAAAAGGAAAATGAAGTTTACTTTTAAGAAGCAGTAGTTTGAAAAGCCATACAAAGAATATTGGAGAATGTTTCTGTAATTGTTAGTCCCGTTGTTCCATTCTAAGAGATTTCTGGAATGCAGCCGATTAGAAGGTGAGCACAAACCAGACGCCTGTTTGTTCCCACTCAGACCTGGAATTAGGGAGCACTTGTTGGTCATTGTAATCCATACAACGTGGAGGAGGGGCAGAGAAGATACTTCAGAACAGGAGGAAAAAAAGTTAAACCTGACCCCATCTCTGCAAACAAAGACCAAGGGTATGTGAGGAGTACGGAAGCAATAATACCCTGCCTAAAAAATAAAGGGGACAAAATGACAGTGAAGGATATGGTTACAAAGAGCTCCGATGGACAAATGCGAGGTAGCGCTTTGAAGAGTTCCTCACAAAAGGTAACCCCCCCCAACACACCACACACCTTTGCCACCGCTCTGCTCTCCATGATCAAATTCCCATTATCAGCGGGGGCGCATGTTTGAAGGGCTGCTCTTCTGTGTATGCAAGAAGAACACAGCACTCTGTTGGTACTTTGTCCTGATCATACAAGCGAAGGTATAAAATAAAGATTTAAAAATCTAAATGTATCTGTAGCCATTAATGAATAAAAGGCATTTACAAAAGCCCTGCAAGCCACACAAACTGTCAAAAGTCAAATTCTATTAAGAAAACTCGACACAATACATTTATGTGTGCTCTGATCTAAATGTCTTTCTTGCAAATTGCACAATATTAACACAATTTAAGCACAAGTACCAAAGTCCAGGCCTGGGGGCCGGATCAGGCCCTCTGGGTAATTCTATCTGGCCCTCCAGATCATTTAATTTATTGTTATTAATGACCCAATGTCATCTTGTGCTCATTTCTAACTTGTATAATTTAGATGAAGAGTAATTTAAGGTTAAAGTTGATTTATTCTGGATAATATTCCTTCCTGGTACATGCTAGCTGTTTTGCTAATTTAGATTTTTTTTTAAGTTTTTGGGATATTTTGAGTATTGCTAATTTCAGCTACATGCTAGCTGTTTGCTAAGTAGGCCGTTCTTGTAAGGTTTTTTTGGGCTGTTTTGGAGTTTAGCCCATATTTTAGCTACACTTTTTAGGATAATTTGGCATTTTGCTAATATTTTATCTGGTTATCAGCTTCAGAGTTTTCAGCTAGCAATTTCTGCATTTTCAGTGGCCAAATCCAGTTTACAGCATTCACACTAGCATTATTACGAGTAATACTATATATCTAGTTCATAATTATGTTAAAAAGTTACAGTTTTAAAGTTTTATAAATGTAGTTTTAGAGTGTTCATTAAACGTTTATCCTGTTCGGCTGTGACCTGAGATGTGTTTTGGGTTTTGTCCTCTTGTGTGATTGAGTTTGACACCCCTGCTTTAGAGCAAAGACTTTTTTTACATAGTTTTTAGAAACTTTATTTAGTTTTTCTTGTCTGAATATGGTTCATAGAATCATACAATAGAATCTGGATGGATTGATGCTGCTGTAACTTTAATAAAATGTGTTTATAGAAATGACTGTTCACGATGAAAGCTTTCGGACGGTTTTCCCACAATGGCCGGGGTTCTGCTATCCAAAGAGGGCTGTGGAGGGGAGCCCTTCAGCAGAAGTAGACCCCATAAGGGTGATGGTCTTCTGTGAGCTGGTGGAGTCCAGGAGGAAAGGACTGAGACAGAAACACTGGAAGATCTGTTCAAAGAGTAAAGTTAGTAGAGGGAGAACAAGAAGAGGATGAGCACAAACTTTCAGTTAAACAGCAAAAAAAGACATGTTGATTACTGCAAAAAATCCCTTTAACATCTGTCACAGGGCAACAGAATACGTGAGTCATCTCGGCACAATTACTTTAGCTAATAATATTTAAATAGGTTTGATTCTCTTTATCTCCCTCTAACATCGTCTGTCCTCGTCTCCATGTCTGGACTTGTAAGTGTGAGCTGTTCGTTGGACTGTCAGAGTCAGCTGAGGACACTCCTGACCCTCTAAAGTATGGTCTCCTGCTTGTTAACAACATTCTGGATCTGAGAGGATCAGACAAATGTTTAGAGCAACAGTCATTAGGCTGTCAGTGAAATCAGTCGATCTGCAAACATGACGAGTGCAGTCATGTGGGACACCTCTTCATCATCACATGAACGTTTTAAACTCATGAAAAACGTACCGACTGCACCAGAGAGAAATCTCATCAATCATTTCCTTTGCAGCATCTACAACAGACAATGGTAGTTCCGGCGCAGCAGTGACCATCTGTTTTAACTGCAGAGGGGTGTGGCTGCTGCTGGAGGCCAGCTCCACTACTGTACGTTTTTGGGAGTGGGACGGGCCCACAGCAGCTCTCTTTGGGAAAGTCAAAGCAATATGTTGTTTGAAGAGAGAAGGAAGAGAAAGAAGGGAGGAGGAAGAGAGAAACTGGCTTGATTTATCACAGCCTGTTTTATTTGCAGCCAACACTTCACTTTATGAGCTCAACTCTGAGGTTTTACTGACTCCACTCGTCTTTTGGATTAGTCACTAGAATTTTACAAGTAGATGTTAGATTATTATCCACACGTGACATCTACGCCCTTTATTTCATGTTGGTTTTGTACGGTGGCCCAAAAGCAAATCACATATAAAAAAAACACTCAACGCAAAAACATGTTAAAGATCAACAATCTAAAAAACAAGATGAAATAAAAATAAACTGCGTTACATTTTAGTAAAATAAATTAATTCCAGAAATCAAAATAAAAAAAAAAAACATAAACCACTTTGAAAATAACAAAGTAAATTCCATAAAACGAAATGAAATGTTAGAGAAACAAAACAAAGTTGGAAACAGGAAAAGGTAGAGGCATCAGTGATTGGACGAGGATCTCCAGTTTCACTTTATGTCAAATAACTTTCAGTTGAAATGAGGAACAAACATCGTTATCCAATCAGAAATGTCCCACAAGACCAACCTTTTCCAGTTACTTAGTGGGTTCTGTTTCTCATTCAACATTTTTTATTTGAATTTACTTTTGCTTTTGGAAATGTTTTGGAAACTGAAGGATGATGACGTTTGTCCATCATTTCAGCTGATAGTTCTATGACATAATATCATCATCCAGTCAGTCTGAAAATTACTTTTACTACTTTCTGATTTTTCTTTTTTTTGTTTCTATAATTTTTTGTTTTCTAAAATGTAATGAATTTTTACTATTATTTGTTTTGATTTTTTAATAATCATTTTTGTTTTTTAAATTGTTTTTGTGTCAAGTAATTTGACAATATGATTTGCACTTGAGGGCCACCGTACTTTAGTGTCCTCTTTACATTTCACAGCAATAATCTATATTTACTTCTATATTTGCATATCTAGCCATATTCAGTCTATTTCACTTATTGTTATTCTATTGTATTTATTTTATTATTTTACTACATCTTTGTACTGTACGGACGCTGGTACCTGAATTTCCCTGAGGCCTGCCAAAGGGATTAATAAAGTATCTTCTATTCTCTCTATTCTATTCTAATCTCAAACAATTGCATGTTTAGATAACTCTTCCATGAATTCTTTGAACTATTCTTCACTTTATTTGTTTATTTGTTGTTTTTTATATTAAATGACCACCAGAGCCTGAGCTTCAAGACACACGAGTGATTTACAGCTTAACTTTCCTGCTTTACCATGTTTTCTGTCTTTGATTCGTTGTTTCAGGCATCAGTAACGGTCTTGAACACCAGCCTGTTGTCTTAATGCAGGAACGCCACACTAACACACAGCGATCCCTGCTATTCATGACAGATGCTGCTGCAGAAGAAGGTTCTGTTGGTTTCACCATAAGAAGAGTTAGAATACAGACGTACGGATCTGAGTTTTAAAAGTATTACACCAGAACCAATCTTTCACCCACAAATGATAGCAGAGAAGAAAAAAAAACAAAAATGTCTACTTAACAAACTGGTTCATTAATTATTAGATTATTATTGTGCATGTGATAGTCTGAAAATTATAATATAAATAAATGCCATAAGACATAATCTTGAATTTAAAATTGAAGTAAAAACATTTTTTCATCATAAATCGGTTGAGCACTTTTCATTAACCTCCATGTTGAATGAAGCATAACCAGCATGACGTTAATTACTCTACAAACGTCATTTGGAATTTAGAAATGGATTATAAACAAAGATATTAGATGAATGCATTAAAGGCATGAATCCACATATTCTCACCAGCCAAGAGGTAAAATGTTTGTCATTCCAGTGATGCATTTACAACAAGATCCTGCAAAGCTACAAGCTGTTTGCAGAAGAAAGGTTCAGTGTCCATGAACGTCAGGACGTTTCAGAAAGCTACAACATGCAGGAGAGTAAATGCTCACATTTTGAATCATGCCTGCCAGTGGAAGTAAAAAATGATCATTACAGCCAGCAGCTTGCTCTATATTAATCACCTGCACGTCGTAGAGTCACGTGTGCTGCATGTCAAAGTCAACAGAGAATAGATGAGTCTTGTTAAAACAGCGGATAGCAGCTGAGCAGACACTCGCTGCTTGTTAGCTCCTCCCACATGCAGGATTGGACTTGGAGAGACATGCTCAGAAGGAGATGCTGAAGAGGTTCAGCGCTCTGAAATGTCACAGTGAAGACTTTGAAACACTCCTGCAGGAAGCGTTTGTACTGACTGCAGTAGCTGTGGTTTCTATGCTTTTGAGCCTGAAAAGTCATTTATATTATAACTTGCATCAATCAGACTGAAAGAAGACGGTCAGTATTTCATTATTTGAGGTTGTATAACATGGGTGCCCAAAGTGGGCCCGCAAGCCAAAGTCTGCCCACCAGAGGTTATCTTTTGGCCTGCCAAGTCGTAACTGCTAAAGGTGTGGAGTGTTTAGTTAAAACCCCTTCCACCTTCCCCATTGATTCTCTATGGCACCTGTGTCAAAATCCAGGCCCCGGGGGCCGGATCCGGCCCTCCGGGTTGTTCTATCCGGCCCTACAGAACCTTTTATTTTATTATTAATTACCTTCTTATTATTATTTATTATCTTGAGCTCATTTCTAACTTGTAAAATTTTAACAAAATATATTTTTAGAGGGAGTAAAATATTATTTAAGGTTATTTAAGGTTTAAGTTGATTTATTCTGGAATAATGTTTCTGACTTTTTATTATTCATAATTATATTAAAAAGTTACTGTTTTTAAAGGTTTTTTTAATGGCATTATGCTAGCTATTAGTCCTATGTTGGCATCTACTAAGATTTAGGATATTTTGAAGTTTAATTCATATTTCAGCTTCATGGTAGCTGTTTTGGCCTTCCAATTTTTTTTTTGTACCTTTTTAGACTAATTGGGCATTTAACCAATATTTTAGCTGGCTATTAGCTTAAGTGTTTAAAGCTATTAGATTTATCATTTTCGGCTATCTGCTTCAGTGTTTTTAGCTATCAATTTCAGCATATTCAGCTATCAGTACCAGCATCTTCAGCGGCCAGATTCAGCTTCCAGCATTATCACAGGTAATGCTTTATATGTAGTTCATAATTACGTTAAAAAGTTATGGCTTTAAAGTTTTTACAATGTAGTTTTAGAGTGTTCAATAAATGTTTATCCTTTTCGACCCACAACCTAAGGCGTGTTTTGGATTTTGGCCCCTTGTGGGATTAGGTTTGACTCCTCTGGTCTAAACAGCCTCCTAAACCTTTTGATCAACCTGTCGCCTCCTGACCTGGAAGAAAGTGTCCTTTACAAAGTGGGTTCAATCCTAACATTTGGAAGAAGATCAGATAGTTACATATTTCAGAGAAACATAGTTTGTAATAGAACTAGTTGTATAAACTTGTATCACATCTTAACCTTAAATCTTGAATTGAGACTGAAGTACAGAAACGTTCTTGTCAAGCCGCTTCTCTCCTTCAGAATCTACTGGAATTATCGTGTTAACGGTTGAAAACTTACAGTGTATTAAAGATTTTGTGTTTAAGCGTCACCGCTGACGCCTCAAGTGTTAAAGGGTTAAATGGAGGATGGGTCACAGGCTTTCACCCCAGCAGAGACATTTAGGTTGACTCATGGATGAAATCTTTACACATTTGTCATGTAGCTCTTTTTGAAAGTTTTCTTGACCTAAAATAAAAAGTCACTCCTGGAAATCTAATCTGGGTGAAGAATGTAAAATCAAGTCTCATTCCGAGGGTTTTTTAAATTCAGAAACTGATTTTATTTGTTTCTAGAGTTCTGGCTGCACCGTTGACTTGATCAGAAACTTACTGAATGTCATTACAGGAAGGAGTTTCTACCGCAAAGCTAACGTGTTTGCAGAGCTCATGTCAGACGTGTCTCCTTGTCTTCTCTCCCACTGCTTTCCTCTGTAATTAGGATCTGGGAGTTTCAGGACCTCTGCGTTCCTTTCTTGCCCATATGGACAAGGTTTGTTTTAAAGGCTGCTGAAGTTCAGTTACAAAACTGAAAAAGAGATTTTAAAATATGTTGGTTTGATTAGTTGATTCAGATTGTCAGGACTTGTCTCTCTTTCCAGGTCTTTTGTGGTCTTTTCTTGGTTTGATCCATCGTCAGCCATTCAGATAGCTTCATATTCAGCTGGGGCAGGTTTTCAAAACTATTGGGTTGAAAATATTACAGTTGATCCTTATTCCACAGAAGTGAATCGTAGAAATACTTTTAGCTGAACCAAACTTCTTTTTTTACCCCCAGAAAACAAACATTTGAGATCAATCAGATGGATCAGATGCTCATTTTTCAGATATTTTAAATACTATGTTTGTACGAGTCAGGATCTTATTCTTTCTGTTATATTGTCATGGTCCTCAAAGGAGAGTTGGTGATGGTGTGGACGCCCCTCATCTTTGTCTCTGGTATTCCTAATGCACGTGTCAAAGTCAAGGCCCGGGGGCCGGATCCGGCCCTCCAGGTAATTCTATCCGGCCCACCTGATCATTTTATTTTATTGTTATTAATAACTCGATGTTATCTTTCGCTCATTTATAACTCGTACAATTTGGACAAAATATATTTTTATGGAGAGTAAAATATTGAAAGTTATTTAAGGTTTAAGTTGATTTATTCTGGAAAAATGTTCCAGCCTTTTTATTATTCATGATTATGTTATAAAGTTACAGTTTTAAAGTTTTAAAAATCAGCACTCTGTTAGCTTTTTGGACTATTTTGACATTTACTAAGATTTTCTTAAGATGTTTTGGAGTTTAGCTAATATTTCAGCTACATGCTAGTGGTTTGGGCTAATTTAAGGTCTTTTTTTTTGTTTTTTAGGCTATTTTGAGTTTAGCTAATATTTCAGCTACATACTAGCTGTATTTGCTAATGCTTTTCTTTTTGAAGTTTTTAGGCTGTTTCAGAGTCAGGCTAATTATTACACCAGGGGTCATCAACCTTTTTGAAACTGAGAGCTATTTCACAGGTAATTAGTCAAATGAAGGGCTATCATTTTGAAATAAAAAAAAAGTTTAATTATAAATTATTATTACTGATGGAATCCTCACACACTGCAGAGTTTGAGGGAAGTGAAAAAATGACTACTCTGAATGACATGCCTGCGTCTTCCCTGCTTTATCCTTTAATTGTTGTATAAGTGTTCAGTTTGACCTGTCACTCACAGCATGCCTGTAGAAAACAACGTTTTCCCTCGGAGTGACGGCAGTCGTGACTTTGGCCTTAGATGTTTTAAGATAATGCAGGGAAGCAGATTGAGATGGGTTGAACATGCTGAGAGGAGGGACTGATTATGTTCCTTAAAGGATGGTGAGGCTGGAGCGACCAGGAAAGACATCTAGAGGAGGACCAAAGAGGAGATCCACGAGGGCTGGAGGTTGGTTGACATAAGTGATGAGGATGCAGAGGAGATGGTTTGATGGAGTTTGTGGATTCATGCATCCTCTAAAGAAAAGAAGAACACAAAAGAATACATGTTTTGCCCTGGTAGGCCCAAAACATTATTTTCCCAGCAAACATCCTTGTTAAAAGAGCATGCAGGAAGTGGAAAAAGGAACCTACCGTTTACGTAGTTGCATTAATTTGATCAAACTTGAGGGTTTCCTGTCACAGTCACACTAAATGTTTGGAAAAAGTCATTTTTAAAGCTATTTAGTACCATCAGAACTATTGACATGTAGTTAAGAGGGCACGCTTTCAAGATGAAAAGTTGGCAACATTCTATCACTGTTCTGTTTTTTTTTTTTTTACTATTATTCCTTTTTTTTTTTTTTTTTTTCTAACTTGTCCTGTCCAACAGCTGAGCAAGCAGATACGGGCTGAGAGCCTCTTGCGTTGGACAGATTTTATTGTCCCAACAGGGGTTTATTAAGTATAAACTCCTGTTGTATTTCATGCTAAACTTTATTTTAATTATGTTGTATCTTTTTCTTTTTTTGTTGGACCGGATGGAAACAAAAAAAAAGGGGGGGGGTAGAAGAGTGGGGTTAAGAGAACAAAGAAGTTAACAGAGTAGCAACATCCTATAACAACCAGGTCTAAATAACAATCTGGAATGGGCGGGGCCTGTCTACACACACACTCAGTAGATACGCACATACCTTTTGGCTAGAATAATCTTTACCTTTAAAGTTGTCAAAAATGTACACAATACCACTACAGCTCACACACAATCATAGAAGCTGGCACAAATAAAGTCTTTCATTCCATCACACATTCTGTTAGTGCGAGGTGAGCTGACACCTGTGCTCAGGTGAGCTGACACCTGTGCTCAGGTGAGCTGACACCTGTGCTCAGGTGAGCTGACACCTGTGCTCAGGTGAGTGTTTATGTTTTGCTGATGTGAATGTTGATGGAATGTATAGAAGGAGAGAGAGCCCAGTCATCCCTACGCCAAGGCCCCCCACCCGAACGGCAGCAGCAGCACGGACCCCCCAACACCCGCCAAGGAGCCATGGAGAGAACCAGTCAGCCGCAGAATCCCGCCAGACACCCAGACCAGGGCACGCGGGACCGCCACAGAGGCCCCCACGCCCGAGAGCCGGAAGGCACGGGAGCACAGAGAGCGCGGACCCCCGCCCAGCCAGAGCAGCAATCCCCCCACCACGGCCGGAGGGCCAACACAAGGCCCCACCAGCCCCACCCAGAGGAGCAGCACCCACCACCCCAGCAGTACCGAGCATCCCCCCGCCCCACCCCAGGCACGAGCCAGAACCCCCCCAGGATGACCCGCTTCTATGCTCCAGACGTCCGCCCGCGCCCGCCGCGGGAGGTCCAGGGGCAAGCCAGGAAGGGGCCGCCCACCCCCGCGCAGCAGAGAGACACCCAAGAGGAACGAGGGTCCCAGAGGAATGATGTTAACAAGGCCTGACCAGGCACACCCACTGATGGAATCCCGGAGAGGCCCATTTCTCGAGAGCCAGGACCGGAACCCGAACCACCGAGACCTGGACACCCCATGGCTCCGATGTAGTTTGATCCCCTGTTAGATCTTGGGGATCCCTCTCCAAGCATGGTGAGGAGGCCGCCGAGCCCAGGAGACCAGCACCCAAGAGACAAGGACCACCAGGCTGAGGGTTTCCATCCCCCCTCGCCAGGGATGGGGTAGGGGACAGAGGGTCGAAAGTCCCACCTTCCTTGTGTGATGCATGCGTGTTTGTTTGTTAGAGTGTATATTTTGGATTGTTAGAGGTGTGTGTACTACAAGGTGCGGTTAAAATTGGTGAGTAGGGCCTTGACAGGACATCTCCTGATTGCTCACAGCGATGCCCCGTCACCCTCTCACCAACGGCCCTACATGTCTATGGTGCTGTTAAAATTGGCGGAAAGGGCACCTAGAGGACATCTACTGCTTGCTGGCAGTGATGTCCAAGCACCCCCCCACCAAGGTCCTACATGTCTAAGGTGCAAATAAGACTAAGGGGAGGAGGAAACTCATGCAGCGGCCACTGGAGGGAGGGCCACTTGCAGGTAGTCCACCCCCAGCAGCACGCCGCAATACAACCACCCTCCCCTTCACCCTAATACATGTTTGTATGAGGAAGAGGGTAGGTTGGGGGCAGTTGGCTGACCGACCCCCGATGGTGGACCGCTGTCCCCCCCCAGCATTGGGACCAAGCTCACCCCAGCCCATGGGCCCCATCCCCTGATGGCTACCCCCCCAGGCCCCGCGCCCCCCACCCCCGCAAGGAGGGAGGAGCCAGCAGGAGCCGGTCCCAGGGACAGGTCCCAGGCCCCGTCCCCAAGCACCTCTCCCATGGGTGCACTGGGCAGGCACTAACAGGACAGAGGCGGCCGGACCAGCTGCGGCCCCCACCGAATTTTCAGTAGAGACCACAACATGCCAGACCGCCCCGGCCCCGTACCAAATGGGACCCCCTGCTCCCCACGGAAAGCCCCCCACCAGACGGGGCCAACCGCCACCCCCCCCCCACCCCAAGACCCCGCAGCAAGGGCGGGCGCCGCCCGGAACAACAGCGGGCCCCAAGGAGGTAGCCCCACCCCGCCCCAGAGCCAGAGAGGGAGTGATCCCAGCCCCCAGGTGCAGGCAAGCCGCCCCCCTTTGAGTGAATTCATTGTGGAAAATTCAAATATCACACTAAGTCTGTGTTTAGTACAAATTAGTTGACTCCAGCTTGGTAGCAAAATTAAATGTTTTTGTTGTTCCAGGTCTAACCTGAATTCTGGAAAAGTTGGGATTCTATGGGCTCAAATTAAAGTTATTAATATTCATAACCTCAACTGAATAGATTTGCAATCTAAATTTTTTGGGTAGATTTATTTTGCGGTTTGGTGAAACTTGATTTATGTGCAAATCTATTTTGTTGTGAGAATCTATTTTCCATTAAATTAAACTGCAAACCTTAAAACATCTCATCTTACAGTGAGGAGGCTCTGGTTCAGAGTGTGCATGTTCTCCTTGAGCATGTGCAGGTTTCTCTGGAACCTCTGGTTTCCTCCCACAGTCTGAAATCATCATTCACAGGCTGGCTGGTGACCTGTGCTCTGGGACAGACCAGCTGATACCTGCATAAACAGGCAAACAAGTTGTGTCCAAACGAAGAGACGCGTAAGGAGGATTAGCTGTTATTTATTCATTACTGTTGCTCAGTTATGAATTCAGGAAAATCTGAGAAATACTGTGATGTTTATGTGATTCATTTAACAAGTCCTTACTTTTCATCTAATAATATACTTGTAAATGATGTCCAGCAGGACCAGTTACTTTTTATCTTTTTTACAAAAGTTCCTGTTGTTGGACTTTGTGCTTTATGTTACAATCCCATGGCAGGAGCTTATCAGAGCCTCCAGCTGGACGGCTCCTTGGAACCAGGCCGCCCGGAGCAGGACAAGTTAGCCGACTCCCAATTTCACCACTACCTTGTTGTAGCTGGCAGTGGGCTCCACCGGACTGAGAACTTGGAGGAGAAAGTGTCATTTCCTCCACACACACACACACACACATACTGCCACTTTCCTAAGAAAGCCAGGAACATACATTTCCAGCTCTAGTTTGTCACTCAGTGAAACACAAATGACCATTTATTAACAATGCTGCTACTCCCTCTGGAGATTGTGGTGAGTGATAAACCCACTTCCACACCCACAGTCGCATTGGGTCACATAGTGTTTATCTTTCTGTCCTTCAATTCAAGATACTTTTCAGACCACTGATTCCTATAAGTTGATATTATAACCTTTAAGTGTTTTTTTTGAGGGGAAAAAAAATATTTGATTAAAGAAAAACACAAATAACAAATGAAAAAATATTTAATAGAAAAACAAAAGAAAACTGGAAAAGTTGCATTACCTGTGATAATGCCAGTGTAAATGCTTTTTCATGAAAGCAGTCTCTCAAAAATGGTGATGCATTTTACTTTAATTGCTAAAGTGATTTGCTGAAAAAATAAAAGCTATTTTCAAAATGTTAAATTTGCTAAAGACTGGAAATTTCGTTGAAGAACTATAAGAGAGAGCAGAAGTTGACCTAAATTTCTGAAAAATGTGTAGTAAAATTTCTTTAAAACCATAATACATGCCAATTTTGCAAAAATATTTAGATTGCTGTTTAAAATTTCTCCAAATTAGCATACAAAAATCTTAGCTTAAAAAAGCTATTTGGTGCTTAAATTCTGGCTAAATTCCTCAGTAAACTAAATGAGTCAAAAATGTTAGCATGTTGCTAAAGTAGAAGCTAAACTGCAAAGTAGCCTAAAAACCCTGAAGATAAAAAATAGCCAAAAACGTTATCATTTTGCAGAGATATTAGCTAAACTCAAAATTAGCATTAAAAAAATCCAGTACATGCTATTTAGCAAAAAAGTTAACATATGGTTTAAATACTAGCTAAACTCAGAAACTGGTCAAAAATTGGTTAAAAATTAGTTAAACGTTAGCATATTACTAAAATAGAAGCTAAGCTTAAATTAGCCTAAAAAACCAACAGATAGAAAATTAGCCAAAAGCGTTAGCATGTTGCTAAAATATTCACTAAACTCCAATTTTGTTTAAAATTACTATAAATGAATGAAAACATGAATATATTCAAAGGTTTGTTGCTAATCTACTTAAAATTTTGACACTTGAAGACTCTTTCATCCAAAAATACAAGCAGTAAAGTCCTGAACAAGCGGAACGTTTTTATCCCAAGATGTCTGAAATTGCTGAGAGTGTGATTGAGATTTTAAATGCTAAAAAAATGTACAGAAACGAGCAGGAGAATCACTATACTGTGAAGATTTACTAAACATTGAATGAATGAATGAAATGGTTTATTTCAAGCAATCAGGTTATAATACATGAATCAACATCACATAATGAATCATAAATAGATCGCTTGAAAGGGAGTGAAAGGAAGCAAACTTATATAATCCCACCCTGACTCGACCAGTACCATTTTCTCTGCATGAATTATCAATATCCGGTTCAGGATTTAATATCAAATATTTATATTTTACAATAATAGATTCAGGTTAAGGATCATTAATATCAGTGATGTAATTAAATTTCAAAACATCCGCAGACAAATCATTTATGTTAATCAGTTAACAATGCAGATTGGATTAAATAATTATTTTAATAAGACAAAAAGTAATAAGTAAAAATCATCTTCATTAGGCAAAAAAAATAATATTTTCATTAAAAAAGACAATTTGTTTTTCAAACAGTTTTCAAGGGAATTGTGATCAAGTTCTGCAGCTCAGAATCGGGTCAGAGTCCATCGGTTTCTGAGTTCACATTTCACGTTTTGCTTGAATTAAAAGATTCAATCTTGCGTAATCCCAGAGTTCTCAAAGTCTTTCATGGATTTTATTTCCAGAGGCCTCGTCAGGTCCGGTGGACCAAGTGGTTTTACAAACTTCTGGACCCATGTTGAATGGATCGGTTTCCTCTGACGTAGGATTCTGACGTGCTTCACCAAATCAGCATCTCCACAGTTGCGTTAGCATCCATCACAGCTCTGTTAGCATTAGGGGTGTAACGGATCACGGATAATCCGTTGTCCGTACGGATCAGAATGGTTCAGGACACGTGTGTACCGCAGAACACACCAACCCCCACCCCCCGTGCACACACATCTCGGGCTCTCATAATTTAAATCCATTCACATGGAATTGCATTTGCATCAAATTCCTGTAATTCCTCTTTGTTTTGACGAGCCCTGAAGTGTCAGAATTCACTGAGGCGGACACCCAAGGAGGACCACACTGTGGGATAGATATATACAGTTTATTATGCTCAAGGTGATGTGGAAACTTCGTTGCTGCCAGATGCACAGGGGAGTCTGTAACAAAACACAAGAAAATTATTAGAGGTCAAATGGAGGGAATAAAGTATAGGTGTAGGTATGACCTCCAGGAGAGCAGATTTTGGGGGTGTCCAAATGGAGATAGTAGGGGAAGTGAAGAGTCTTGAGTAATCCAGACCAGGGTCATACACGTGAGTTCAATCCAGAAAAGCAGCACACCAGGGGAGCAGACTTGAATCAGAATCCAGGGTCAGAAAAAAGGGTCAAAACCAGAAGGAGCTGACTTGAGCAGACTTGAGCAGACTTGAGCAGACTTGAGCAGACTTGAGCAGACTTGAGCAGACTTGAGCAGACTTGAGCAGACTTGAGCAGACTTGAGCAGACCTGAACTTGGCGTAAGCACAACGAACTGGCAAGGAAGATGAGGGGGAGAGAAACTTAAATAGTCCAGAGCTCAGCTGTGGGGAATCAGCAATCAGGAGGAAGCAGGAACAGGAAGCCCAGAGGGAAAACCCCCACAGATCCTGACACTGAAGTATCTGCTTTGCGATTATCTTAAAGTCTGTTCACCTGAAGCTCCTGCTGTGTGTGGGAGGAGCTTCTGTCAAAAACTTTTCTCAACTTCATAATGAAGATCGATAGATATCAGGTTTATTTAATTTAAGAGCTGAATAAAAGCATCGGTACGTTTCCATTTCTAGAGTCAAAGAATCTCCCGATGAGGAGCAGAAACTGTCCCGTACAGGAGAGAACCGCTTCTCCATAACGGACTCGCCAGTACCATCAGGGACAATTGTATGGCAAGCCTAAGAGGTCAAAATACATCAGTAAAAATGGGCCCGGAAGTGCCACGTTTTACGCATTATTTTTATTTTAAATATTTAAATGTTTCCATGGTTAGTTTCAATAAAATAATTAATACCAAAAAATAATTTTAACTGTAGTATTTATGATTTAATCTGGACATCACGTGGGCAGGATGAGAACATTTATATTTTAAGGATTAATCGAGATAGATTTAGTATTTTACAAATGATTTTCAGCATTCTTTTCTCTCAGTTTTTGTAGATTTGGTCTAAAGATGTAAATGTCATCAGAAACTACATGTTTTAACATTTTGTTTGTGTTCAGAATTTAAAGATGTTTTGTTTTAATAAATAGGCTTCAATAACCAAATGTTTAGATGTTGCATATATAAATATTGTGTTTGTGAAGTACTTTAAATGCTTATTGAATATATGATTTGAAGCGTTTCCAAAAATGTATTTAGCTTTTATACTGCAGTATTTTGTTGTTTTCTTTTACTTTTTACTGATCCGAAAAATGATCTGAACCGTGACCCTTAAGCCGGGACACAATCTGATCCATGAGTTTTGTGATCCGTTACACCCCAAGTTATAGTCCTTAAATTATCAAGATATGTTGAGTCCGGAGATGGCAGCAAAACAAACCAGGTTATCAGAGAAAACATCGAACCCCCAAACTGATGCCTATAATATCGATGGATTACATAGTGTCGACATTTTTTCTGAGAAACTGCTTTGTTTTTCTGAGGATTGTATAAAAATGACAAAAGTGTGGTAGTGGACTGAGTTGAATGTCCGGAGTTCATTGAACACATCACGCGCTGTCATCTGTCAGTCAGACTGTTTGGAGGAAATGAAGGGAGGAGGGCTGGTGCATGAGAGGGGTGAAGGAGTTTAAGGTATTCCCACTAATAGAATAATAAAAGAAAATAGAATATATACAACTTTAGTGGAGAGTTCTGCTGCTGTTTTTCATGTTAACCACAACATAAAGAGACTTAAAACAGATGAAGTTTCGGCGTCTTCATGCGGGAAAGAGAGAGCGGGACGCTTTCTTTTTCATTACTGATCAACTCGTTATCACGAGAAAACAATCAAAAAAAAAAAAGTAGCGCTTCCATAATGTCTGATTTCAGTCAGTAAATATTTAGGATGACACTTAAGGATATTAGTGATCACTTAGGGATTCCTTTACATCGGACCAGGTGAGGAGGGAACTGGAGCGACTGAAGACCAGGAAAGCTGACGGCATCAGCCCCAGACTGCTCAGGAGCTGTGCGGGTCAGCTCTGTGATGTACTCCGGTACATCTTCAACCTGAGCTTGAGCCTGGAGAAGGTCCATCTCCTGTGGAAGACCTCCTGTGTGGTTCCGGTTCCGAAGAGGAGCTGAACCACTACAGGCCGGTCGCCCTCACCTCCCACCTCATGAAAACCATGGAGAGACTCGTCCTCAAGCATCTCCGCTCTGTGGTGAGCACCACAATCGACCCGCTGCAGTTCACCTATAGGCCGAGAATCAGGGTGGAAGACGCCATCATCTACCTGCAGCACCGGGCCTTGACTCACCTGGAGACTGCTGGGAGCGCTGTGAGAATGATGTTTTTTGACTTCTCCAGCGCCTTCAACACCATCCAGCCTGGACTGCTACGAGGGAAGTTGGAGCGAGCAGGAGTGGATGAGCGACTGGTGGGATGGTCCATGGACTATCTGAACAACCGACCACAGTATGTGCGTCTGCACGACTGTGTCTCTGAGGTGGTAGTCTGCAGTACTGGAGCTCCTCAGGGAACAGTACTGTCACCGTTCTTCTTTACACTCTACACCTCAGACTTCACCTACAACACCAACAGCTGTCATCTGCAGAAATACTCTGATGATTCAGCTATTGTGGGCTGTGTGTCTGAGGGAGACGATGCAGAGTATAGGTCGGTCATCGTGGACTTTGTGAGCTGGTGTGAGAACAACCACCTGTGTCTGAACACCAGCAAGACCAAGGAAATGGTGATCGACTTCTGTAGAAGGACGGTGACCCACACACCGGTGAACATCCAGGGAGATGAAATAGTCACTGTTGACAGTTTCAAGTACCTGGGTGTTCACCTGAACAACAAACTGGACTGGTCTCACAACATCGACTACCTTTACAAGAAAGGTCAAAGTCGACTCCACCTCCTGAGGAGACTGTGGTCCTTTGGGGTGTGCAGACATCTGCTGAGGACGTTCTATGATTCTGTGGTGGCCTCGGCTGTTTTCTACGCTGTTGTCTGCTGGGAGGCGAGCTGCTCTGACCGGGACAGGAAGAAAATCAACAAGCTGGTGAGGAGGGCCAGCTCTGTCCTGGGCTGCTCGCTGGACTCTGTGGAGGAGGATGTTGTCCAAACTCAGATCCATCATGGACAACAGCTCTCACCCTCTGCATCAGACTCTGATGGGGCTGAAAAGCTCCTTCAGCAGCAGACTGAGACACCCCCAGTGTAGAAATGAGAGCTACTGCAGATCATTCCTCTGTACAGCCATCAGACTGTACAACACTGCTGTTTAAATGTTTAAATCGGCTTATATGTATATATAGTCATTATAGAGAGATGTGTATATTACTTATATTCATATTTATGTTCATAGGAATATGTGTGTTTGCAAATGTGTAGGTGTATGGGAGCCATGACAGATGAATTATATGAATAAAGTTCAATTTAATTAGTGTGTGTTGTTGCTCAGGCTCGAGGATAGCTGCGTTGATTTGGTGTCAAAAGAGAGAGAGAGAAGAGGATGCTGCTGCTTTTTACCCACTGACTTAATTGACATTTGCACAGAAATAAAACTTAAACTGTATTATTTAATTTGATATATTTTACCTATTCAAAAGGCTGCTGTTTCACTCTTTTAAATGTAAGCTGCGTTTTATTGCTCTCTGTCTGTTTCCCAGATGAGGGGCATGTTATACACGTTTTACTTCTTGTTGTTTTTACGAATCCTCAAATCATCAAAACAGTTAAACATGCTGTAATTCATATTGTAATGAAGTTGAACTTGAGGCGGGATCCTACGACAGCGTAGTCACGTGGTGCGTCATTCTGCACAGGATGCGCTGCAGGGAAAATAAAGGCTCATTGTGTATCTGCAACCAACTTAGTAATTTTATAGTAGGCTAACATAGATACATGCAGCATGTGCTGCCTTCCTTATAAGGTTTATATAAGGCTTTTAATTTTTTGCAGCTCCAGACAGATTTGTTTTTTTGGTGCATTATGTCTCTTTCAACATGTTGGGTTGCCGACCCCTGGGTTAGCCTGTATATCAGCAAGTGTGATTTTGAGCTCTGTCAAATCGGCTTCAAAGTTTTTCTTTGGTGCCATGTTCAACTCTCCTCGTTGCAGTTGGTGTTTTGCAGTGGCTTGGTGATTAAAGTCGCTTATGAGCAGCTTTAAAAGATTTTAAAAGCTGAAGAGTTGAGGAGAGCTGGAGACTCACGTCTGCTCGTAAACCGGAACCCAGAAATGATGCATTCACACAACTAGGACATAAGTGTTAAGTACCAAAATATAGTGTGGCTCTGTTTTGTTATGGCTTGGTATATTTTATTTTACTTTTGAAGAGCATTTAGAACATTTGCACTGGCTGTGTGTGTACCAACCAACCTGGCCTCTTCAATCAAAACATGCTTTAAAGCAGCCGCATGGAGGGAAATCATCCGCTCAGTAAGAGGTTTTTAACCCAATTTTAACGCTAAAATAAACTTCTTTTAATTCAAAGTTGTTCTTTTTTATTGTGAGTACTTTAATTTGGCACGTATGTAGAGGTGTGGAACGTGAAGCAGCATATGACGGTGCTGCTTCACGTCATATGGAGGATGGTGGATGATGCTGCCGTCTGATGATGCTGAGCATAAACTGCTCCACATGAACTATCTTTGACCCCCAGAACAAAAATCTACATTGTAGTTCAGTTTATTTTTACCCATGCACCTCTGTTTTGCATGCAGGTGCCTTTGTTTGGTCTAAATTAGAAGCCTGGAGTGAGCTGAAGTGCAGAGCAGTTATAGGGTTGGGGTTTAATTGCTCCGCTGCTGTTGACAGTGACACACCCAGCCCTTCCCTCCACGTCTCAGGAGGATATTTTCACAAGAGGTGGGCACCTGCCTCAGCTTCCTCACTGATTGTTTCCAGGAGCAGGGGCCTCTGTAGTCCTGACATTTTTTGCATTGAGGTAGCGTTTCCTTGCATTATGGCCGCGGAACAGCTCCCCCTCTCTATTGTGCAACCCGTTTCAACTCCGTATGGAGTTGTGAAAAGTGGAATCGGGGAAGGAGGGGGATTCTGGGGAATTCCTGTGGCATTCCTATCAGATTGCTTCCTCGTCCTTTTTTAGGCAGTTCTATCGTGTCAAGGCCATGTTAGATCTGTGCTTAAGATATAACGACAAGAAAATGCATAAATCTTTAAAAGCACTAAGCTTGTTGTCAAATGTGATGACAAGCGTTGATAAGACAAAATTGTTTATTTGAAGCAAAATAAAAAGAACTGTATCAGTGGAAGTGCTTAAAAATTCTCAGTTTCCCAATTTAGACAAACACCCTAAAAAATAAAGCAAGACGGTCAAATGTGACAGAGTTTGATCTGACAAGTTACAGAAAATCCAAATAGCTGCTTCAGGATTTGAGATTCAAAGAGGAAAATGAAAGAGAAAAGAGTGTAAAGGGCCTGCAAGCTGCAGAATACAAATCTGTTTTGTTTTAATGTTCACAAATATTTGAGACAGAAGCAGAACAAAGTCAAAGGTCTCCATCTTTGACCCTAAAGTCTGCAGTCTGGTGTTCTGAAAACTACAGGATTTGTCATAAAAGCTTGAACTTGTGCCCTTCTCTCTAAGATTACTCGATGATACTTTTAGCAGCACCAACAACTCATTAGTTAAAAAGTGAAAGGACTTGCTGTGGGATTTTCAATTCATGCTTAAATTAGGTCCAGTCTTTGTGCGTTCCCAGTGCTCTGTACAGCACAAAGAAACATTTTCCCACTGCCTTGTGGAGCCGTGATCTTGTTGTCGCCGAGCCACAGCCATGCTGGTCATTGTATTTATGTCCTGCATATCACTTCCTGCATCGGATTGTGGATTGTTAGGGGAACAATGGCAGGTTTTTCCTTGAAAAGGCACCTCAGTCATTTATCACTGAGCTGTAAATGTACAGCAACATGGCTCAACGAAAGTATTCATCCCTACTGGATAATGTAGCCTCAGCTGGGAGCTGGTTAAATTCCAATTGAATTTGAAGTGTTTTTTTTCAAGGTCCTCTTAATGACTTTAAATGCCAAACTGTGACCTGGAAGTGGCTCTCAGGGTGGTGACGGTCTGCCCTCCTGCATGGAGGAGGATAGTAAGAGCGTGAAACCATTCCAAAACTGAAATGAACGAGAACATTTTCAGGGCATGGAAAAGAAGGACAGAGTCTCCTTTATTTACTGAAGACTCTTCCTATATTTTCTGAAAACTTTGTCAGCAAAGGGTATTGGCTTCTGTTCTTAACATGAAATGTTTGTGTTAGCCAATGCAAACATGCCCACCTCCACAAATATGCAGTCATGTACGCACTTGTAGCTCATGGCTTAAGGAGCAATGATGGCGGTGAGAGTGAAGCCTTTCCAGCATCCCATCTCACCCCCACTATAGGGAGGCAAAGAGACGTTTGAAGAACCAATAGATTCTGCACTGGTGCTAATCTAAGAGGAAAAAAACATGTTTGGACTTCATGAAATTCTCTTGCATCACAAGCTTGGTTCTTTGTATGCCCCGGCTTGTTGGTGCTTCTGCTGTTGCATGTTCAGAGGCTGTTCACTAACTCTCCATTGGTGCATGATGGAGGTTATGTTTTCAATATTTTGTATGAAAACACAGACTTTTGCTGTAATTAGAACTTCAACATCTGTTAAAGGGTCTTCATATTGATCAGAGTTCAAATGTTCTTCAGTGTTTGTTGCTCAGCACTCTTGCCATATATCGTTGAACTGTAATTTCTTCTTTTATTGAGTAAGCACATTAAAGCCGTTTTCCAAAAGCTAGTGCTAAGAGCTTGACTTGGTCGACAACAGTTATACCTAAACTAACTATTGAACAGCCAGTGCTGAGACATTGAATATTGTAAGTCTATCCCTGTGGCATGTCAGCCTGTTCTTATTGGTCAGGTGAAGTAACATGATACTGCAGTAGGAGTGTAGACTAAGTGTGTGTGAAGTAAAATAATTAGCAGGTGCTCAACACTCATTGCAAAGACGGGTCTCATTGCTGTTCTGCTAACCAGCAAGAGCCTGAGCAAATATTGTAAGCCTGTTGCTGTTGCAAGTTACTATCTTGACTCACATGCTCAAGATTAACAGACCCAAAAGTAAAAGTTTCATAGCTAGAGGTGCTTGTGAAGGGATTTCCCCTCATACACATCCTGAAGAGTCACACAATCCCCGTTACCAAGCAAGCACCACGTTAAAAAGCAAAAAAAAAAAAAAAAAACCAAAACAAACTTGGACAAATACAAATATGAAGCATTGGAACTGTATCATTAGGTTTCCTTTTTCTTTTTAATCTTTTTTTTTCTTTTCTGCTCGTTCTTCAAATTGTTCCTCTCCATGTAACTTAACTGTTGCTAACATTACATCACACTTAACACATAGTCCATCAATGCCCACTTTAGAACTCAAAGGGGGCAATTTATGAACAAAAACAGAGAAAGTAGTTCACAAAATCCTGCTGATACATTTCTTTGTGTTCTTTCCTGTGATCCCTCTGAAAATCTGTGGCTTTAGTGGACCTACAGCATATACCTGCATATCATGTCAATTACTCAATGAAGCACTAACCAACCAACCATCTGGAAAGCTCTTACATGTGATACTCTACCTTTCATAACAATGATACAATGGTTAATTGAAAGAAAGAATCCAATGTGCACAGTGACGCCTGGTTCACGCTGGGTGCAGAAGCGCCTTGAAGCAGCGTGGTCGGTTCCCTTCGGCGTCCTTGTTAACATCTGATGTGGTTCACACCAGACGCGGAGCACCGCGGTTCTTCCTCGGAACGCTCGGTTCACGCTGGACGGTTTATGCTGGAGCGGAGTTGGAGCAGAACCTGCTCTCTCCTGCAGTTCACACCAGACACACATTTTTCCATGACAGTAGACAGGCGCTTCTTCTAGAGCTTCTTTTGTTTGTTTGTTTTTGCCATCATGGGTAAATTAATAACCAAAAAACATGACCCCATGTTTCTGTTAAGAGGAACTGCTCTACCTCTCTTTTGTTTTTTAAACCCAGCCCCACGTCCCGCTCCGGAGTCGGCCCACTACGTTGATCTGTGAGTGTGTGTCTGTCTGTTTTGTGTGTTGTGATTGTGGGTTTATTTTCATCTCTACAGTCTGTTTAGAAACAAAAACATGATTGCAGTTGTTAATCGCTCTGTTTTATTGTGAAAAATTGGTTATATTTAGAAAATAAACCGGATTTTCTCCTGTATCTTGATGTAATTTCCTCACCAGAATTGACTTGGAACGCTCGCGGCTCGCACACAGACGCCGAAACGATCAATCCACTTCACGACGTGAGCCTTCCGTAGAGGACTGTGGCTGGGTCTGGCGTGAACCACACCAAAGGTTAACAAGGGCGCCGGATGGAAGCCTCCGTTCCGCGCCGTGCAGCGGCGCTCCCGCGTCCAATGTGAACCAGTCAATGACTGAGGTCATTTCCATTTTTATTTACAAAATAAGATAAAATAAGTACATTGCTTTTATTACTGGGAAAAAAAAACAAATTATTTTTGTAAGTTTCATAAATGATGATCACTATAAATTATTATTTGAATTTACATATCAGGAAACAAAGTGGATTAGAATTTCTTCATATGATTAGAAAAGACTACTGCTCTAATCATCTTTAATGATTTATTTATTTTACTTTTTATAGTTTTGTTCTTATAATTATTGGCTATGAAATGATGTAAAATATAAAGATTCATATTCTGTCAATTGTTCACGGTTGGTATTTCTTCTTCTGCTCTCTGATTGACAGCTGTCCATCTGGTTTTAACAGAACTTTTCAGTTCTCTTGACTGTAATGTCTGCAGACTGTGTTTATGAAGGTCTCTGTCCTTCTGCAGCTGTTATCAGTGCTGCTGAATATGTTGAGGTCCAGTTGTCTGCAGATCAGAACCATCCATCCACCATCACACAGTGGACCGTGTCCACTCAGAGATCTGAAACATTTCCTATATACACAGAATAATAGGAGTGTAAAATTATTCCTAGGATCCAACCAGATCCATCTGTCTGAGGCATAACCTTTGAATTAAGGTTTAGGTTTATTTTACTGTAAGGTAAAAATGACCAAGTTCCATCACAGCAGACAGCACACGAGATACAGCAGAAAGTGATCAGCCATCATTTCAGTCTTTCAATTTACAAAGTCATGTGACCATGCAGTGTGGTAGAATGTTCTAGTAATGATTATTATGATGTGGAAAAACAACTTTATCAAAATGTGAATGGATTTGACATTCATTCATTTGTACATTTGTTGTATTATCTTGAAGAAATACCAGGAATCTATTCAGCAGCACTGTTCAATGTCTGAGTCACACTGGTGGAAGTCTGGGATGAAGATGTTCTGATCCATTTTAGGCCAGTGAACTGGATCCAATCAGATGAAAATGACCCAAAATTGAAAGTGAATTGAATCAGCAACCACAAAATATGACATGAACTAAATTAAAATTACACTCCTCCTGCTTAATAGTGATCCAACAGGTGGAGCTTCCAGAATGAACTCTCCAGGCTGATCCAAAATCCTCCTGTCCATCTCATCATTACCGTCTAACAGCCCTTGTCTCTGTTCAGATCTCTGCACAGGCTTTCTGTGGAAGCACAAAACATCAGTTAGAAACCTGATCCACTACAAACTCATCAGCAAATTCTCCTTTAACTCTTGTGCTGTCCTCTGCATGTTAAAAGTGGGGTCATCTGGACCCCACAAGACGGTAATCTGAACTTTTTATTTTTAAGGATTTGTATCTTCCCTGGTGTCTGTGGCAGACATTAAATCCTGTCCACCTTTCTCGTGGGAGGATCACACAACAATGTGGTCATCTGGACCCTATAAGAGAGCACGAGGGTTAAGACAGTCATCCCGGTCTGCAATCTCTTGCAGGTGACTGGAATTGACACAGCTAAATATCATAGCTTATGTCCTCTGGATGAAGTACCTGCAGCCTAATTTCCTTGCAGATACATTTCAAAAACAAAAAACAAGCATTTGTGCAGTTTTTATATGATAAAATACAAGAAAAAACCTGTATTTTTTCAGATGTATTAAATTTGAGAGGATCAAACCTTTTCTTTGCCCTAGTTGCTCAATTTTCCAACAGGCTGAATTTTCTGCTTGAGTTTAATAGAAATGTCTGCTAATAAATGATTCTGAATGTAAATTAACATAAGGCTGATCCCTTATTCTGAATCAGTTGGTGTAAGACTATTTTTATCAAGAAGCTGGTGTCTGTCATGTTAGTGTCTTTGTGCCTGGAGAAGGCAGTCCTTCTCATCAGAGCAGTAAGCTCCTAAAATACAGCCAGCATGAAACAAATGCTTAGCTTTAGAATTGAGTATCAGAGGAAACCGGAGCTGTGCTCATGCTGCCTTGTTCAGTCATCGGAGTTTGATTCTAGACAACACCTGACAGCAGCGAGTGATCCTTACAGTTGGCCTTTCCTCACTTTCATATACTTCTTACTCTGTTAAAGTGCTTCGTTCCTTACATTATCTATTTAATCAGTTTCATATTCTTCTTGTCTTGCTTCAGATTTGTCACTCTTTAGTTTCTCAAATGAATAATTTCTCTAAGGACATTTTTCTGATTTTTATAACAAGATATTTTAGATTTTGTTTCTAGTCTGCCTTCAGTCTCTGAGAATCACAGCAGTAGCAGTAGTATATGGATAAAAGTTCTTCTACATGTGACTAGATTCATATCTTGCCTTGATTCATTAGGTATCTCTTCACAGTTGCTTTTCTCTGTTAAAACAACAGGTCAGTAAAAAGCCTTCATGTGACAGAACAGTTGATCACACACAATGTCAAAGAATACGCAGCATCACAAATGTTTACATCATTGTTTTGCTCAAGTAAAATTAAAACAACAAAATTCTGATTTTTGTTAGATTACATATGAAAACCATTCAAACATATCTTATTTAAAGTACTTGAGATTCCTCATTTTTACTTCCAACACAGTTCTGTTCTTAGTTTTTGTCATTTCCACATTATTTTTGCCACCCTCAAAGAGAAATATCTTTATCAGTTTTGAAGTAACCAAGACTGTAGCGGTGGCTGTGGTGCAGGGGTAGAGCGGTTGACCACTGAATGAGAGCTCACAGATTCAGTTCCTGCCTTACCCATGTTTTGAAGTGTCTTTGGGCAAGCACTGAACCCCACATTGCTCCTGGTGGTTATGGTTTGAACCAGTGGTCTGCAGTGTGTGGATGTGTATGTGAATGTAGGTGTTGATGTGAGTGTGAATGTGTGGATGTGTGAATGTGTAAATGGGACTGTGAATGTAAGGAGTGATGGGCCTTCTAAAAAACTTGTAAAGTTCTACATAAGTATTCTCTTTACCAATTACTTTCAACAGGGTCATTTAGCAATTTCAACTTCAAAGTTTAGGCGCCTGATAAAGTTAAAGAGCAACATTGTACCGGAACTCCTTATATGGGGGTTTTCTGCCATGAAAAATGCTTCCCCACAAGGCCTGTTTAAACAGTGCACTCAGAAAACAGATAAATGAAAGTGTTAGTAGGCTTGACTTGACTGGTATGTGCAGAGGTGGAGAGAGGGATTGGGCCTGTCAGTGAACCTGCCACTGATCAAAAAGTGTTTTCTCTGAAGGTGTGAGCCATTAAGGCTTTGAGGGAGAGGAAAAGCAGAGTGAGGTCAAACAGTCTCTGCTTTGTTGACTTTGCTCACCAACAAGTCATATAGGTCAACTGGAGGCTGAAGCATCTTAAAGGTATCTTTCTGAGGTCTCTTGTTTACCACAGGTGCACTACATGCTGCAGAAATAACATGTTCTCACAGTTTCAAACAGCTGAAAAACTTCTTTCACGCAGCAAGCATTCCATTATTTTCTGATTAAAAATACGATTCAGCAGATGTCAAAGTCCTTTATTAATCATTATTTGAATCATTACATCATCATGGTCACAGTTTTGTTCATGCTGGGTTTTTACTTGTAGTTTTATTCTTTGTTAATTGTGTTTCAAATCTTGTAGATGTTTTCTCTAGTGCGGGTTCTAAATATAATTGAACTGTACTGCTCACAAAAATGAAAGGAACACTTTTTTCTTGGTCCTGGCATGAATTGAGTGAAACCTGTCTGATAATGTTCTTGTTGGTTCAGCAGCTGAGGGCCTCGTCATCAATTTCAGCTGTATTGGTGTTCATGAATTAACAACAGGTGCACTTCAGTGGCAACAATTAGAAAACCCTCCAAACAGGACTGGTGTTCCATGTGGAGGTCATTTCAAGTTTCTCCTCTTGATCTTTTTTGGCTGGTTTTCCACTCCTGCTGATTTTGTCTTGTGTAATTCTCTCTACTGGCAGTATGAGGAGATTCCTTAACCCTACAGAAGTTGTACAGGTTGTCCAACTTCTCCAGGATGGAACATCCACACGTGCTGCAGCAAGAAGGTTTAATGTGTCTCCCAGCACAATCTCCAGAACATGGAGGAGATTTCAGGAGACTGCTGGTTATTCTGGGAGATCTGGACAGGGCCGTAGAAGGTCCTCAACCCCTCAGCAGGACCCATACCTGCTCCTTTGTGCAAGGAGGAACAGGCTGAGCACTGCTCGTGCCCTACAGAATGACCTCCAGAGGGCCACTGGTGTGAATGTCTCTACCCAAACAATCAGGAACAGACTTCATGAAGGTGGCCTGAGGGCCCCACGTCCTGTAGTGGGCCCTGTGCTCACTGCCCAGCACCGTGGAGCTCCACTGGCATTTGCTCAAGAACACCAGAATTGACAAGTCCTCCACTGGCGCCCTGTACTTTCACAGACCAGAGCAGGTTCACCCTGAGCACCTGTGATAGACGTGAAAGAGTCTGGAGAAGACCAGGAGAACGTTCTGCTGCCTGCAACGTGGTTCAACATGACAGGTTTGGTGGTGGGTCAGTGATGGTCTGGGAGGCATATCCATGGAGGGACGCACAGACCTCTACTGCCTAGGAAATGGTGCTCTGACTGCCATAAGGTATCCAGATGAAATCCTTCAACCCATTGTCAGACCCTACGCTGGTGCAGTAGGTCCTGGTTTCCTCCTAATGCACCACAATGCCCGGCTTCACGTGGCAAGAGTCTGCAGGCAGTACCTAAGGGATGAAGGAATTGAAACAATTGAATGGCCTTCACCATCCCCTGACTTAAACCCACAGAACATCTCTGGACATCATTTTGGGTCCATTAGGCGCCGCCAGGTTGCTCCTCAGACTGTACAACAGCTCAGGGATGCCCTCACATAGATCTGGAGGAAATGCCACAAGACACCCATTGGTCGGTCTCATTAGGAGCATGCCGCCACGTTGTCAAGCATGCATACAAGCTCGTGGGGGGCACACAAGATACTGAAAAGCATTTGGAGTTGCAGAAATGAAGTTTCCTATCTCTAACGGGAGCGTTATGCCACCCTCCAGAGGAAACTCATTTCAGCGGTTTGTATTTTGGAGCTCGTTCTTTCGGTCATGCCCCAGAGCTCATGATCATAGGTGAGTACTAGAACGAAGATCAAGTTTTAAGCTTTGCTTTCAACAAAACATATATGGGCTGGATGAGAGAACTCCCATGAACCCTCCAGCACCCTGAGGAGGGGGTAGAGCTGGTCCACTGTTCCAAGCCCCCAATGTTGTTCCTGCATCTGAAGTTTGACTATTGGACGGACTCCTCTCCCCAGTACCCTGCATAGACTTTACCAGGGAGACTCACTGATGTGATTCCCTAGAAGTAAGAACCCCCCCCCCCCCCCCCACACACACACACACACACCCCCGTCTGCCAGTCCAGTGGTACAGTTCATGTCTGCCACCCAATGCTGCAGAGACTTGTCAACCAAGACACCCACCCCCACCCCCACCCAACGTCCAGAGACTTGAGATACTCAGGCTGGACTTCATCTACTCTCAGTGCCTTGCCGTTGAGGAGCTCTTCACCTTCCCCGCTGATTACAGCTTGGGTAATGGACATCTCCACCCCACAGTCCTCAGCCTCTGCTTCCCCAAGAGGAAGTGTGTCAGCAAGAATGAGGAGATCCTCAAAATATTTCCACCGCCCGACAATATCTTGAAGTCAACAGCTCCCGACTTGCACTGAAATGGGCCTGCAGGAAGTTGCCAGAATCTCTTGAAGGCCAACCATTAGTACTTCTTCATGGCCTCACCAAACTTCTCCCAGGGCTGAGTTTTTACCCCCACAACAGCCCGGGCTGCAGCTCGCTCAGACTGCCGGTACCTGTCAGCTGCCTCTGGAGTCCCATAAGCCAGCCAGGCCTGATAGGACCCTTACTTCAGCTTGACAGCATCTCCATTGGCTGTATAAACATTGGACTGATCAATCCCTTCCCCCTCCAGTTCAAAATAGGAATTGCCTGTAGGCTCCAACAAGTTAAAATACCATAGACTTCTATTGAAAAATATAGAGCTATTATTCAGTCATTGTATTTGTCAGAAGAACCATTCTTGCTCTGGTACCTTTTTCTGAACATAATTTTTCTGATGCTAAGTTATTCACGTCATTAACTGACCAATCAGATGCCTCAGTAAAAGCATGTGGCGCCTGCTGGGCCCACCTCCAACATTTGATTGACTGCTTCTCCTGTGTCTTCTTTCAGTGGAAGAGGTGTTCCAACAAGCTCGCTCATGATTGGCGACTGTTGTTGCCTTAGAAACGTGACTTGTATAGTTTCAGACCAATCACTGTCATCAAGCTCCTAACAGCAGTGGCATGTGGAAAAATCCTTGATGAATTTGGCTTTATTTAATAAGAACCAGAGGTAAGGCATTTTACCTCTCATTTTACCATTTTACACCTTGATTCACCCAGTAATAATAATATATAACATTGGGCATTCCTTATTACCAGTGTCCACCAGATTACCATCGTGACAGGCACCAGAAACCTTTCAACTACAGCCCTCAACAATAGCAGAAACGATAGAGGATGAGAGAACATGGTCCACTCTGTCTCAGTGTCCCTAACCTCCCTCAGTACCTGTTTGAAGACCTCCCTGATGGAGGACTCAGCTTTTTTCCCCATGTTATTAAAGCTGTGGAAATGAAATCACATGACAACGAGAAGAAGCGTTTACAAAAACAGATTGTATAAATGCAGCACTGCTGGGAAATAGGGATCAGAGCCATTGTTATGAATGATGCTCTGCTTCTAGACACTGATCTGGATCTAAGCATAAGTTTTATCTTGCGCTTCTTGGCTGGATTCATGACTTATCTGCTTCTCAAAAGATGTTTACCCCACCCTGAGAGCACCATGATCTGTCACATGCTACAAGCTGGTTTTAAATTGTCAACATTTTGAAATCCTTCTCAGGAACTGAAGGATGAATCAGTCTCTCTTTACACTCCCTAACTAACAATTACCATCAACCAGAATCTATGACTAATTATTATTATTTAAAAATGCACACCATTTTTTTTATATTTTAAGGCTGCTTCTTGGGATCTTGTGCTGAGTTGCAGGCCTAAGCATAAAGACAAAAAGCTTTGAAACTGCAAGAAGTGTGATCAGCAAAAAACCTCCCACTCTGCTGGATGGGAGCAAGCTGCAACATGACTGTCTAAAGTTTACTCTTCTCAGATAAAAGCTGAACTCAGTTCTGTTTGCATTCTTCGAGACGGGACTTGTAAATGTTTCTATGGCAGCTGGTTCCGCCCTGGGCTTGTTTGTGTGCCACTGTTTTCCACATCATGTGGATGGAGGTTCAAGTAATTGCTGGTGGATACAGTTCTTCCTGAAACTGCGTTTTTTGTTTTTTTTAACCTGCTGGGCAGACACACCTGAATCATACAGATGAGATGAGAAAGTGACTATTAGAGATTATTGCACTTATTCACATCAATTTGTCTTGCCAAACATTTCAAAGTGTTTGAAGCAGTACAGATCTCATAATCACAAGAATTGATCATATTATTTGCTGTGACTGATCCCAGACAGATGTGTGTCACCTTTTGCTGGGTTCTAGTGTAGTGTCTTATTGCGTTAGTGCTCTGAGATGTTCTACAGCTGAATTTCTTAATCCTTCATATATGTCCCCAAAAATATCAAAACAATCTTTTTGAAAAGCGTCTAAATGGATATATTCAGAAGTGTTATGTCAGTGTGTACTAGATGTACATGTCCCCTGCAGAAAGTGCCATGAAGGGTCTTTAAAGGGGCATACCATGAAAAAAATACTTTTTGAGCTTTTAAGTGTATTCTATTATTCATTTCTCAAATGAAGAACTCCAAAGTGGTATTTTGATCCATTCATGCATTTAAGAGTAATCCTCTTAAAACCTGCTCTCTCTGCAGCTGCCCCTCCCATATGCACAAAAATAAGTGGGTCCTCACGTGATGATGTCACAGAGTGAGACAGCCCAATCCAGGAAGAGTCTGCTCCACTCCCCAGGCTAGCACAAACACTTTGGTTGTGTCTGAATTACCTCCCTAATCCCTAACTAAAAAACTATATAGTGTCGAATTAGATTTTAATTCAAACACAGTGTTCGCTAATTTTCTTTCGGTTCTCTAAAAACTGAATATGACTTCACAGATTTTCATGAAGCGAAAATCAAAGAAATACAAACATTTCACAGCGTTTATTTATGACTCCTCTGTGTTCTCATGATAAAAATGTGGATGATTTATTGAAATGTTACATTTAAAAAACATTTTTTGTTCAAAATTGGTCGATCGCAATGCATTATGGTCTATATAGGCTAATCTAGTGAGCATCAATCCACGCTAGTTTATTACAAAGACTTCAGAGAAACTTAGAGTGCACTCGATTTTGGAATTAGTAGATCAAGACACACTAGAAAATGGAAAATGCACTAGATAGTGATTACTAATCACTATATACTGTGTTCACCATTGTGACCAAACTGGAATTCGAACACAACCTTTCTCTGCAAAGCTAGCAGCTCAAGCTAGTTATGAAGTGGGTGGAACCCTCAAGAAGCCAAAGATTGAGCTGTTTTACTCTACTAACAAAAAAAATTTCTAATAAAGTTAAGCAGGAGATAAAAACCAAACCATCGTGTAAAAAAAGCCATGCAGCTGAAATCATGTAAACACAGCAGCAAAAGTATCTACTATTTGAGATTATTTTGGTATGGCATGCTATTAATTTAGAATGTGTTGAATTACAATCATAAAATATGTATATGCTATTACTATTGTTGCTCCCTCAGCTTGTCTTCTTAAACTGCACTTTCATGCTCCCAGACCATTTCTGGTTAATATTTAAGCACACAACATTTGTGAGTCAGTGTGCAAAGCACCAAACAAACTGTCTGTGTGTTTGCACCTGCCTCCTTGAAAGGAACCAGCAGCTGCAGAGGCCACCTGTCAGACTCCATCCTGCAGCCTGCTGATCCAACTGCAGACACCGTCTATTATCTGCACAAGTCAAGCTGCAGCAGCAAGCTCTGTGTGAGGAGAAGCCGCTGTTACCACGCTCATCCATGACTCACTGTGTAAGACAAGGTTGACTCACCCCATTGACCCTCACGAAAACCAATGGATTTTGAAATGTCTATTAGAGTACTTAAAAAAGAAGACAAAACATTTACGAGTTAAAAAGGTAAATCCTGCAATTTTACATCCATACTCAGAACCTACTGAATCCATTTTCTGGTCACAGGTTTGTTTGTTCCAATCCAGTGACTGTTTTTTAAAATTTTTAGGTTAGATTAGCTTTATTTCAAACATGTAAAATAGGGCTGGGTTCTGGTTATTATTTCCAGAAACGATTCGATTCCAATTTTTAAATATTTTTTTGATCCTTCAATTCAATTCAGTTTTAAGTTTGCAAAATAATACACATTTGTTTGGAAATACATTAAAAATGTACTATTTAATTTGAATATTTATATTAATCTGAACCAGTTCACATACAGTAAAATATATTAGTGAAATACTGAGATTGTTAATATCATCCAGTGTTTCATGGATTCTCTAAAGGAGAAGTTCTAACTAACATGTTCAGATCATTAACATTGGAAACATTGTTCTGCTTCTCCTGGAGAGAGTTTCAGTTTGGACACTAGGTGGCGATTGCGCTGTAGAAGTACACCTTATTCAAGAAAAAAACAGCAGAATGAGGAAAAAAAACAAAGTTTTAGACCACAAATAGTTACTTTAAAATTATTTCCTTGAAGAGTTTGAAAAATTACTGCCTGTAAGTAAATAAAGATGTTCAGATTTGGTCAGCAATGTATTTTTTTGGTCAACCAATCGTTAGCATTTGCCGTCCTATGGAAAATTCTATTGAATGTTAGCATCAAGCTAGCAGTCTTTAGCTTTATGTGCTAAATTGATTAATATAGTTTGTGAATCAATTATTGATCTATTAAACTTAAATTGGTTCAAATCGATTAATCGATTTTTCAACCCAGCCCTAATGTAGAGCATAACATATAAAACAATAAAAACTAATAAATAATATTGATGATAAATACAATAAAATAAAAACAAAACCAAAAGACTTGAAACATGTTTGAAAAGGGTATAGGCCGGGGACAATTATTGTTTAAGCCTGTCCCTCTATTTACTTTCACATAATAGTTTACAGCAGGGGTCAGCAACGTTTCTGACGTGAAGTGCCAATTCAAAATGTTCTTAACAACTGTGCCATCATTAAGTGCAATGTGAACTCTGCTGTCATTCGCCCTTCAGCTTGTCCATCCTGGGACTGCAACAGTGAATCAGCTTTCACTGATTCACACAGGTGGTTATACAGAGTTTTATGCTAGACGCTCTTCCTGATACAATCCTGTATTTTTAAGGCACAGAGAGATCAAGTTATGCAGCAGAATGAAGGGTCTTATCTAATGATCCTCACTGGATTTTAGCTGACTGGCCTGAGAACTGAACCCAGATCCTCCACCAGCCAACTGAGCTATCCATCCATCAGTCTTCTTCCGACCGGGTCGCTTTGGCAGCAGTCTAAGCAAAGATGCCCAGACTTCCCTCTCCCCGACCACTTCCTCCAGCTCCTCTAGGGAGACCCCGAGGCGTTCCCGGGCCAGTGTGTCCTGGGTCTTCCCCGGGGCCTCTGCCCAGTGGGACATGCCCAGAACACCTCTCCAAGAGGCGTCCAGGAGGCATCCAGATCAGATGCCCAAGCTATCTCAACTGGCTCCTCTAGATGAGGAAGAGAAGCGGCTCTACTCCGAGCTCTCTCTGGGTGACCAAGCTTCTCTTAGGGAGCGCCCAGCCACCCTCCGGAGAAAACTCATTTCAGCCACTTGTAGTCGGGATCTCGTTCTTTCGGTCACGACCCAGAGCTCATGACCATAGGTGAGTACTGGAGCGACGAGATCACTCAACCGTAAAAAGTTGAAGAGCTTTTCTTTCTGGCTCAGCTCTCTTTTCACCACAACAGACCGGTACAGGGACCGCAAAATGGCGGACACCGGTCCAATCCGTCTGTCGATCTCACGCTCCGGTCTTCCCTCACTCGTGAACAAGACCCCAAGATATTTAAACTCCTCCACCTGAGGCAGGAGCTCCACTCACCGAGAGAGGACAAACTACCTTTCTTCGGTCCAGAACCATGACCTCAGACTTAGCGGTGCTGACCCTCATCCCAGCTGCTTCACATTCGGCTGCAAACCGCTCCAATACATGCTGGAGGTCCTGGCTCGATGGAGCCAACAGAACAACTGTGGTCCCTGTGTGGAAATCCTGTGGTCCCCAAACCAGATCCCCTCCAGCAACTCCGGAAAGCAGCAGAGACAATAGAGGTGGAGAACAGGGTCCACTCGGACTCAATGTCACCCACCTCTCTCGGTACCCGCTTGAAGTTTTCCTGGATGTGGGAGTTAAAGACCTCCCTGACGGAGGGTTTAGCCAGAAGTTCCCAGCAGACCCTCACAGTATGTTTAGGTCTGCCAAGTCTTTCCGGTACTTGGTCCGTAAGCCAAAACGACAGTCCTGTCCTACAGACCTGTCCCTCACCCGAAGGCGAAGGGACACGACCCTCTCGTCCAGCTGGGGGCTCACGAGTAAACCCACCCCAGCCCGCTGCCTCTCACCATGGGCAACCATAGTGGTAGAGAGTCCAGCCTCTCTCGAGGGACTGAGTTTCAGAGCCCAGGCTGTGCGTGGAGGTGAGCCCAGCTATATCTAGCCGGTACCTCTCAACCTCTCGCACCAGCTCAGGCTCCTTCCCTCCCTGACAGGTGACGTTCCATGTCCCAAGAGTCAAATTCCATGCCCGGGGTTTGGGCCGCAGAGGCACTCCTCTTCGACCGGCGCCCAAACCACAATGCACCGGCCCCCTTCAGAGCTCCCCTGCAGGTGGTGGGTCCACTGGGGAATGATCCCACGTCGCTCCTTCGGTTTGGACCCGACCAGGCGCTCGCCTCCGAGCCCCAACCCCGGGCCTGGCTCCAGGGTGGGGCCCCGGTGACGCCAATCTGGGCGACATAGCGGGATCTCTGGTTTTAATGTTCATAAAGGGGTTATGAACTATCCAGCCAGTTCTAACTACAATGTGAACTTTAATATACATACATACATATAAATATTTTAAAAAAACACTTTTCTAATATGTCTCAAATGTTACTCAATTCACAAACAGCAGGTCAAATAGCTTTTTTAAACATATGTTGTCATTAATTCTAAAAAGTGTTTTTCGTAAAAATAGTGCAAAAAGAAAATAGTTGAAATAGTGTTGCAACTGTTTGAAACAAAAAGAACAAGCAATAGGACCGGATACATCAAAACAAAATACTGTCAATATTTCAAAATCATGAATAAACAAACAAGTGTTTGTCTGTGCATCGTTCGTCTTTCACCATAAACTTCTCTCTTCCCACTCAAGCATGCGCTCATGCTCCATCCACAGACGTGCTCATATCGTCACAGCTGTCATCTCACCCGCAATAGTTTGAAAACAGAAAAATTATTACAACACTTTCATTTGACCGCCACAAACTTTTTTGTATCGTCTTACGGTGCACTTTAGTTTAAATGATCCGGTCTTGAAGGCTGACATGAACAGAAATAGACATCAAAACTTAAAAAAAAAATGTATATGGGTGGGCGGGGTCTCAGTGAAAGAGCTTCATGGAATAACAAAGTTCCTTGTGAGAAGAGATTCTCAATCTTCAAATTCGAAAAATATAAACTGAGACAGATTTATTGTTCTCACATCCCGGCGTGCCGTTGTCTTTCCCACCGTGTGTCACCTTTGGCACGTGTGCCCTAGGTTGCTGACCCCTGATTTGTTGTATTCCATTGTTTTTAGAGATAAATAGGCTCATATAATTATGGCCCGCAGCAGCAGTCTACTGACTGCAAGGACCATATTGTTTTTGCTTAGAGTGAAAAAACGTAAAATTTCTGCGCCTTTGAGCGAAAATTACACCCCCGCCACATGAACGAAAAGTACCGTCAAAATCGCACCACAGTAGCCACACGTAGGGAAAATTGAAATGAATTTTTGGCATAGTGCGCGTTACCACCCCGCAACGATGACATCACGGCGAGCGTTCCCGCAAAAAAAATGAATGGGCCGATTTTTGCTTATGGGACGACAACAATATTTCGGAAAACGCAAAAAACGCCCAATGACAGGTGTTGGGGATAAGCCCAAGAACATTTGAAATCATTATGGGATGGCCAGACGACCAACGCCTTGGCGGCAATGTGGCGTTGAAAACTGAAAAATGGCGTTTTTCACGGTTTTCATCAATATGGGAAAACGACACTTTTGTTTGTCCGATTTTCACGAAACTTCACAAGCATGTCCATAGCCGGAGACTAAAAACACCCAAGAAGTTTGATTGACCTTTGACCTTGGGAAGTTGCCGCCATCTTGAAATTAACAAAAAAGCACGTTTGCTACGAGCTAAAAAAGAAATACCTCCTAGGGGGTTTTATCAACTGTTATGTGACTTAGTTGGGCATTAATGGGAACCTACTGGGGGAAAAATGTTGCAATTAGAAGTTGTAGAATATGAAATGGCGTGCATGTTGCGAGGTCGCGACGGACACGGTTTTAGCTAGGTCGAACATATTTTACCCGATTTGCGTAAAAGTGGTATTCACGCGTTCGGAGGCCCAAGCTGAACAAAATGACATAACTTACGAAACCGAAATGCGTACAGTGCGCCTCTGGTACGCAAAAAAACGTCGCGAAAAAAAGTGCTGACTCAGCAATTTCAATTTTTTACTTCGCATTTCGCAAACGAAACCAACATAACTTTGTTGGATATAACCATGGCTATTTTTTACATTATTGTGGGATGGCTCCACGACCTACTGTTTGGCGGCCATTTTGTTTCGAAATCTGAAAATTTGGGATTTCGCAAAGGTGAAACGAACCTTTAGTTTGTCCGATTGTCACGAAATTTGACCCACATGCCTCTAGCATGAGCCTTCAACAACCCCTAAAGTTTCGTTGACCTTTGACCTTGGGAAGTTGCTAACATCGTGAATTTACAAAAAAACTAGCATTAGCATTAGCTTCAATCACAATATCACTTGCAGGGACTTTTTTCAATCGTTTCCTAACGCTTTGGCATCAATGGGAAGTCATTGGCAAAGGAAAAATGGTACCACAAGCTATAGATTTGAACGGCGTGGGCGTGGCGAGCTCGCAAAAGTGCGTAGTCTTAGTACACGCTCATATTTCAATGCATTCCTATGGGACTTTACTATGTTGATCCAGACTTAAGCCGTAACAGGCATAATACCATAGAATATGACCATATAAGAATGTGGGCGTGGTTATCGAAAACCCCCGTTGCTAAGTAATCCAAAGTGTACTTTTTTCGATCCTTATGATCTTGACGTCAACTGCTCGGTGACCTCAGACGAACAAAACATAAAATGGTTGCTATGGAGATAAACCAACAGAAAAGCCGCCATTTGAAAAAAGTGCTTTTTAATCAATTTCTCACATTCATCTCAGACCAGCTATACAGAAAGTATAGGGAGGGACTTAGGGTTCCACAGTGAGTGCTAAGCAAGTGAGTTCGGGGTCAAAGGTCACCACCAAGGGCGGCTGCGGCCCGTGCGGAGGCGCGTGCGGAGGCGCGTGCGTGCGGCGGCGGCGTGCGTGCGTGCGGCGGCGTTGGTCCGGCGGCGGTGGGTGCAGCGAGGGAGAGGGTGGGCAGCGAGGGAGAGGGGGGCCGGGTAGCGACTGCGGGCCATCCAACGCCGCTTGCGGCTTTAATTGTTATTTTCCCAGCAAACACTGGTTGTCTTTTCGGGGTTGTCTCCAATAGCCACCAGAGGGCGCTTCATCTGAGTATAAGTATTTGCTACTGACAGCGGCAGAAGAAGTGTCCAAAACAATAATGCAAGAGAATATGATTGTTTTCCTCTTTGATATCTTTCTTACACACATCAACAGGTTAGTATTCTCCCAAAAGAACAGCTTACACTCAGAGCGATTTATAGGGTTTTCTTTGTCTTGATTAGACATTTTTTGCTCTCTTATACTCTGGAAAATATAGTAATTATATTTACTCCGTTCCCAATCAAGATTTTCATTGTACATAATCTGATATTTCATAGTTTTTGTTAATCCATAGTAAGGATTCTGTGCTTAGTTTGGATTTTCAGTTGTGTTCTTGAATTGTCGTGTTTTGAGTCGTTCCCCTCTCAGTCACACCTGCTTCACGTTGATCCTCCACAGCTGGTTTCATTTCTGTCAATTACCCTCAGTGTATTTAAGTGTCTGGTTTTCGGTTCATCCTTGTCAGACCATCTGCTCTGCTCCATCCTGTCACTTTGTGGCTCTTCATGGGTTTTTGTCATTTTTTTGGTTAATTTGTTAAGTAAACAGCCCATCTTGGGACAAAAGTCGCCAATTATCTCTTGCTACAAGCATCATGATATGGGCTTAAGACTGCTGCTTTCCTGTATGCCTATGGTTTTATATCCGTCCCTACTAATAAATAAATAAATTCAAATTCAAATATTTAATGTTCATTTTCTGTCACCAAACATGGTGTCTTGTATATTGGGGCCTCCTCCAACACTTCCTGACTCATATTGTATCTTAAGAACAGCTTCTCTTTCATTTATAACAGTAAATTGTTTAATGTCCAGACATTGTTTGTACTGGTTCTCAAGGCTATTCCCCAGTTTACTTCAGCACATGGACTCACTCACTGTTTCTTATTGTTCTAACTGCTAAAAATACAATATTGCCTCAGAGTGTAATCTCCAACCCTTTGTGTGAATAGTTTCTGTATATGAGGTAATCCGTATCTTATTAGCTTCATGGAGGAACTTTATTGCATAAAAATTCCAAAATATTAAATTTATATCCATCCAACACATAATACAATTACTTTTTTCATTTTAAATTAGTCTATTACTAAACAAAATCTACTGGATTATTAGAATGAGTTTTCTCATCTTTCTGCTACACAACAGTGTGTAGTTGCTGTTCAGAGACAGAGTTCTTAAGGTATAGACTAGTATTTACATGGATGCATTAGGAAGAAGTGTCCTCTACACATCAATGTTGTCATGCTGATTTTTGATAGCAGGAGAAAAAGTTTGACGACCCACCAAAATCACAATGATAGAAACATGTGTGACTTGACTAGTTTATATTTGTATGAAATGTTTAAAAAAGTATTGTAAGAGACATCTGAAAATATTCAAAGATTACATGTCTACAGGTACATGTGTAGGAAACGTCTATTTGCAGAACACTATTGGTAGAGATCTAAAAGAGTAACTAAATAGTTGTCTGAGACATCCAGTAGAGATCTACAGATTTATATTAGTAACCCAGTACACATCTGTGTCTATTAGATAACTAACATCTACAGTAGATCTCTATTACTTATCTATTAAACATAACTGTCCATCAGATAACAGATATACTGTATGTATAGATATATATTATAGATATTAGATGTCTAATAGACATCCTCAGTGTCCCTAAAGTCTCCACATATATTTAAAAAATAATATTTTCATGATATAAAGCATTGTTATTTACATAGTGTGATATGTTTTATATAATTGCCCTTTGTCAGGAACATTTCTCCTGATCCAAAACACTTTGTGTCTTTTGAACTTGACTAACGGTTTTGCCACGGTGTTGTGTGATACTCGCCCCATGTTTTCTGTTTAATGGGCTTTCAGCCATACGACTGCTCGCTGAACCAGCCAGCAGGAAGATTTCACTTCATTGTTGCTAATTCAATTACATTTCTGCGGTATCTGAAACATCAGAGCAGTTAATTCCACTCCATGCAGTCTCCTGTGCGTCTAAGTTTGTCGATCTGTCAGAGATGTTCCAGAAGGTTTTGCTGTGACTGTCATCTTCAGAAGATGTTGTCAGCCACAAGAAGCCATCAGGTTCTCCTCTGCATGCTGTCCTGTCATGCTTGAAAAGACTATGGATGTATTCTGACTGGAAAAGTCCATCGGTCCAGATCGAGACGGCTTAATGTGGTCCGGATAGAGTCCTGAACCTTGCATTTGGTCTGTAATCAGACTACTGTCAACTGGACATTTCTGTTTTAATACAAATTTTATAAACAAAACCACATGACTTCAGATCTCTTCAGTCATTGGCCAGGAATTATGAGAAGAGGACAAAATGAAAGAGGGAAAGAATAATGGAAGTCCTGTGCTTTGCAGTCCCTGTCTGGATAGATCACTGACTTTTTCCTGCTGCTTTGGTATTCTTTGAATGCAGCAAGACGGTCACTGAGGAGACGACTGACGAGTATTTATTGTAGATCGTCGAGAAAGCAGTGTGGGTCACGTTAAGTTATTTTCATGAGCATCCGACCACATTTCAATGAGTTATTGTGATTCATCATTGCACTTCGGCCGCTGCCTTTCCTTCTCTTTCAACATCCCATAATTCATGCCAACGGTGGCTGTTTTAGTTCTGTTGTTCCAGTCCGAGCACAGAGCCTATTCAAACTGAGGAAACTCAGAGTGAACAGGAGTTTAATCTGAAACAAACCAAGACCACCTTGAAAGATGGGCTTGAGTGCGATTCCTGGTCTCTGACCATGGTCCAACTGGCTGCGTCAGAATGAAGATTTGTGTTGAAGTATCAGAGGAAACAAACTGGTTCGCTTCAAGCAAACCAAATGTGTCCAGTCTCGTTACAACCAGCCCTACCATGAAGATTCTACTTTTTTAAGTTTTAAATGCATTTTCTGTTCATTCCTCACTATAAAGAACCTCAAAGCTGTATTTTGATCCGTTCATGGATTTAAGAGTAATCCTCTAAAAACCTGCACTGTCTGCAGCAGCACCCCCCCATACCCACAAAAACGAGCGGGTCATATCATGCTGACATCAGCACAATCTGAACCGCCCCCTCCAGGAAAAATCTGTGCTGCTAGCTCCGCCCCAGACTACAATGAAAACACGCCCACTTCCTCCACTGAGCTGTGGTGCAGAGGTAGTTATCCTCTGCCAGAATGTGTATCCTAGCAGGAGAAAACTACCTTAGCACCACACCTGTACCAGAACCGCTCTCTGACCCATGTCTTGAGGTAGTCTTGGTTTGTTTCCAATCGGACTAAACTTCTGTTCATTCTGAGATTCCTCAGTCTGAATATGAAACAAACTGAGAGCGGAACAACTGAACCAAAACAGTCACCGTACCCGACAGTCATGTGATGTAAACACGGTAGAAATGAGGAGATCGGTGAGCTGCGGACAAATGTGGAGCATTGATTGTCATGTTATTCAAAAGGAAGACATTGTTCCAACTGTTTACTTGTTAGAAAGTTTATTTTAACATTAAAAACATATAACTCTCTTTTCTGTTATTGTTATGCAGCACGCGTGCAGGCTGCTGCCGTGACGACATCTTAAAAGCTCTATTGTAGTTCCAACAGAATTCTCTTTAAAACAATGTCATAACGCCACAATGAAGAGACACGGAAACCCATTAAAATGTGGTTGGATGAATTCATGCTCAATAAAACAACTTTTAAAGTGATCCACGGTGATTCTACCAACAATCGACATGTCACAAACTCTTGAGCGTGTGTTCCAGTAGCCGTCATGCAGGATTCCTCCTGTATGGATCTGAAGTTTCATCACGCTGGAGGCCGGCTCAAGGATGACGTCGTGAAATGGGCGGGATCCACAAGGAGCGAAAGGCGGAGCCTCAGAAATCGAGTCGCTTTACTTCTGGGTATTAAAGCGGTCCACAAAAATGACTTAATTCATTAATAATTTGTTTTTTAGTGTAATGAAGGTAAAATGTGATCATATGTATATAGTTTACTCTGAAAGGATTAAGAAAATCATGGTTTAAAGTCAGCAGACATAAAGTCCATCTCTAGATTAATCTTCTTCTAAAGATTTTGGACAAAATAGTCTAAAGAGAGTTCAGATGCATCTTGGACATGAACAGTCTTGGAGATGTTTCAGTCCAACATCAAACCACGCAGCACTAAACCTGAGCCGTTTGGGTTCTTCTGTCTGACTGGCTGGATTTGTCTGTTGCTTTTACTGGCTAAATGATTTGGCAGGTGGTTTTTTGGTGCTTGATTTTGATTGGTCATGATCATAAATGGGTCTGAATTTTCTGATTTGATTGAATTTGAAGGACGTTGAATCCTTCATGCTGAAGAAGATGGTTTATTGAAATGAACAGGCAGTAGTGTTCATGATGAACAGCATCTGAATGGATATCAACAGTCTCGTGACCTCAGCACTGCAACTGTTTGAATGGATTTCATCAAGTCCAAGTTAAAAACAAAAGACACCCCCCCCCCCCCCACACACACACACACACACTTTTGGGGAATAAAAAGAGAAAAATACATTTAATGTGTTTTAGTATTTTTACTATTGAATTGTAGGATTTCTAAACAATGCCTCGTGAATCATTCACTGATATATTTTTACACATAAACCTAAAATATTCCCGCCAATCTAACAGTTGGGATGGCAGACGGGCCGGTAGAGGGCGCTACCGGCCCCGTTTCTCCCTCTAGGTGTTTGGAGGTTAGAAGTTTGAGTGTGAATGCGCTGAGTGATGGTCTAAAGCGTCTGTTTTCATATGAATCCACGAGGATGGAGGTCCATGCTGTGGAGAGATGAGCGAGCAGCTGCAAACCATGAGAGGGGCTTTGAGATGTCTCCCCAAAACTGAAAGAGGGACTCCTGCATCAGCTCAGACACACAAGGGGGTCCTGCGCCGCTCCTCCTGCTCCCATGCAGGAGCGGAGCTCAGAGGAGACAGAAATGGATTCTCCTCAGACTCTGACACCAGTGATGAAACACGGAGACGCGGTGAGGACCGCAGACACGCTCTGGCGTGAATCTGAGCTGAGAACAGCCGTGCTTTCTGCTCCGGATCCCACCCCTGTCTTGGATTGGCTGTGAGGCGAGAGGTCCGCGCAGACGGCTGGCCTGTCATTGGCTAACGGGCTGTCGGTCACGTCCCACGCCCGCTTCGGGGTCTGACAGCAGCCCCGCGCCGCCTCTGCTCCTCACTGCTGCTCAGAGCCTGGAGCGGCGGCGCGGAGCGGACTGTGCGCGCGTGACTGACCGTGTGTGGACCAAACAGCTGCGGCGCGCATCCCGGGAGCAGGCGCGCCTCTCAGCCTCTGCGGGACTGATCTGGACGGACGCTTTTCCCTCATGAAAGCCAACACCGAGCAGCCGGAGACATGTGGAATCATCCCGTGAAAGTGCAGCGCTTGTCGGTGGCGTGTTTTCTGTTCACAGTGTGGGCCGAGGTGAGAACTTCACGATGGAGCAGGTGGTGTTGGTTACGAGCGCTCCTGGACTGCAGAGGCCAGCCGCTCGCCACAGAACCCAGTCACTGGAGCTTTCTAAATGTTCATTTCCAGGGGAGACTTTTGATTGCATGCACGCGCACTGTGCACTCTTTTTTCCATGCAGCTTAGCCTCTGAAAAGTGACCCGAATTAAAGCCCTAAAGTTGAGCAACACCTGCACGGGAGCACAGCAGGACATTTGGAAGTGTCTTCTTCAGGTGTCGAGCGAAGAACTTCTCCACAGTGATGTTACAGAGACGTGGTCACTTGATGTGGACAGAACTCGATGGGAGTTCTGGTCTTTTATCCAGAGCGTGAAAAGTGAAGCGCACTTTTGTCCGATGATGAATGTGCTTGAGGTGCACACCTGAATGATTCCATGCATTGTTGTTTTCCTGTCATTGTCTGCATGTCATGCGTCCAGCTGTGAGCCCTGTCTCCGTGTGTGCCCGCAGGTGTCTCAGTGCACGGGTTACTTTGAGCTCCAGCTGTTGTCGCTGGACAACCCGCGGGGTCAGCTCCTGAGCGGGGACTGCTGCGACTCCACCACGCGCGGCGCGGCGCGCGGCGGCTGCGGCGAGGACGAGTGCGACACCTACTTCAGAGTGTGCTTAAAGGAATACCAGACCGAGGTCACGACCACTGGACCGTGCACGTACGGTTCAGAGATTACCAAGGTTTTTGGTGGGAATAATTTTCACTTCAAGAGTGACCAGAAATCAGGACAGAGCCGGAACAATGAGGCTGGGAAAATCCTCATCCCCTTTCAGTTCGCGTGGCCGGTAAGTGAATATTGGCTTTATTGTCCAGCAGAATGTCCAACGTGATGCTTTGATGTCTGCGGTGTGAAAACTGGATCCACCGTGTCTGACAGAGCTCACAGAACGGCGGGTTTCTAAGCAGAACTCCGGCTTTTCTTTGCGTAATTCTGAAGACGCTCCCTCCGTTATGTTGTTTCATAAAAAAAAAAAAAAAAAAAAAAAAATTACAATTTTATATTACTGTGATGTTTGCTGGAACTCGTGGTTCTCTGAAGTAAACCTTGTTTATTTGCATAGTCTTTGAGAAAGCAATGCTGCCGTGAGGGAACCACGGCGGGATTTACAGTAGGTGAATCCAAAGTTCTGAGTGCGCATGACTTTTACGCACAGCAGAAGAGCAGTGTCTGGGTTTGATGAGTTACCACACAGTCAGCTGTCTGTGTGGCTTTATGAAAAGAAGGGCTGTTGTGTGGGTGGATGGGAATGATCTTCCTGCAGTGCTGATTTAAAAGTGGCATGTAACAACATCCAGGCTTAATCCAAAAAGAACAGCGAGCCAACCAAAACTTGCTCCCGCTTGTTCCTTTGAGGACCAACCTGGGAATACTGGATTGCTGCTGGCAGTCAGAGCTCTGTGAAACTCATGCAACGGCAATAAATCTTCAACTGGGCAGTTTCATGATGCAGGGAGGGGTTCTGGGGAGGACGTCACAGGTTCAGTTCTCACATTTGCTGAGCCAGCTGTTACCCTGCATCCCTCCAACCACTTCATCTTTCTCTTTGTATTTCAATACAGAATCATTTTCAACAACCATTTGAGGTTCTTACAAACTGTTTAGTAAGGCTGCCACGATTCGTCGACTAATTCACGACTAATCGACTATTGAAATAGTTGATGACTAATTTAATAGTTGATTAATCGTTACTTTATACTATGTGGAGTCAGAGTGTAAAAGCTGAAAGTTATAACGACATTCTGCTAGATTTTTGGACTATTTTGGCTTTTATTAAGATTTTTTAGGCTATTTTTGAGTTTAGCTAATATTTCAGATACATGCTAGCTATTATAGCTAATTTAGGGTTTTTTTCAGTTTCTTGGCTAATTTGAAGATCACCAAATATATAAGCTTAAAGCGAGTTTTTTTTTTGCTCATTAAGAATTTTTTCAGTATTTTAGGCCATTTTGGAGTTCAGCTACATGCTAGCTTTTTGGCTAATTTAGACTTTAGTTTTGTTTTTTAGACTATTTTGAATCTTAGCTAATATTTCAGCTGCATGCTAGCTATGTAGGCTTTATGTTTTTTAGGCTAATTTGGCATTTAACTAATATTTTAGCTGGCTTTCAGCTTCTGCGATTTTAGCTATCGATTTCAGCATCTTCAGCTATCAGCACTAGCATCTCCAGTGACCAAATTCAGTTTACAGCATTCACACTTGTATTATCGCAGGTAATGCTATATATTATTTATCTAGTTTTGAGTTAGTTTAAAGCTAATAATGGTTAGGATTTGTGCTTTACATCCAGTTTGTGCATGACCCGATTAGTCAACTAATCTGAACAAATAATTGATGATTAGTCGACTATTAAAATAACTATTTGTGGCAGCCTTACTATTTAATGTATTATATTTTACAAATTTAACAAGTTTTATTCTAGAACTGATGAACTGAACTTTAAGCATGCAGTGTTTGCATTTATGAATCCATAATGTAGCTTAATTGGAGGCAAATTTAGGATTTAACGTACAGATTCTGTGGAAACCTGAGAAATGTGGACGTCATTCCATTTAATGTAAGTTTAATGTGTCAGCAGCTGTATAATCATAAAAGCACTTAAACCCTGTCCAGGTGTTCACGTCAGAACATACATATCAGTTGCTCTGTGTGTTCACCAGCGACATGACCTCTCCATTCATCACTCCCCATGGTCAGCTGTCAGCAGAGGGTAGATGGAAGTCGTAAGTTGGGGCCCTGCAAGCAGATATGGTTACCACTAAGTTGTGTGTGACACCGGCGGTGGATATCGGTGTCAGCAACCACTCAAATATGTGAAGATCCCCGGTCAGTCTGGGCTCGAGATGCCTTTACCTCCCAACCTCTCAGGTTAATGCGCTGTCTGTTACTGGGTGATTGTGTGGCGAGTGTGTGTGGGGTCAGTATTTGCCACTATCTGCCCGGGCGGGGGTGGAGGAGGGTGTGTGAATGTTGGGGTAGGTGTGGGGTGAGGAGCGTGTTAGCAGCTTCTTCTCATGATGCTGTCAACACCGAAGAAGGCATTTCAGAAACATTCAGTCTTTTATTAGGGAAACATTTTACAAACTGTGGCTTGACCTGCTGTTAGCTGCATTTACAACACATTTGAAGGAACATTCTAGAAAACCAACTTTTATTTAAAAAACAGCTTTAGAAATAATTGGTTGATTCTAAGAGGCTTAATTTTGACTGTATATATTAATGGGAGAAGAGATCTTGATTTCTGGGCTCAGTGTCGATGATAATTTCCAGAATCGATTTAACAAGAGCCAAGATCGATTCGATTCAGATTTTTTTTTTTATTCTTTGATGCAATTCAATTTAGAGTTTACACATTTACACACATTTGTTCAGAAATACATCAATAATCTACTACATTATTTGAATATATTCATATTAATCTGATCCAGTTCACAGACTGTAAATGTATCAGTGAAATACTGAGACTGTTAACATCATCCAGTGTTTCATGGATTCTCTAAAGGAGAAGTTCTAACTAAAATGTTCAGATCATTAACACTGTAAACATTGTTCTGCTTCTCCTGGAGGACGTTTCAGTTTGGCCACTAGGTGGCGAATCGTGCTATAACATTACAGCTTATTCCAGTAGGAAAAGGTTTTGGGCCACAAATGTTTACTTTGAAACATATTTCTTAAAAAAAAGTTTGTAAAATTCATGTAAAGGTGTTCCTTTAGTCAGCAATGTATGTTTACGTCAACTGAGGGTTAGCCGTCCACATCAAGCTAGTGGACTTTAGCTTTATGTGCTAAACTGATCTATATTTGTATGGATCGATTTTTGATCTATCAAGCTTAACTCAATTCAAATCAATATATCGATTTTATTAACCTAACCCTCTTAACTTGGGCTAGTATTCTATTTCAATTTGAAAATCTTGTCAACATGTTTGTGCTTTTACCAAAAAACATTAAATATCTTTGAGAATATCAGGTATCAACCCAAAAACCTTTGTCTGTGATGGTTTATGCTAAAAATGTATCAAAAAATGGATTTAGACAGGTTTGATGTTAATTCTTTCAGCTGTCAGATGTCAGAAGCCTTCGTGCCAGTTTGTGGCTCCTCAACATTACACTTGGTTACTGAGAGTCACATTTGCAGTATTTGTAAAATAGTTTTATTATATAAATCCATCTATTATTTTTTGGACATTCGATTTGAAGTTAAATGTCTTTTTTCAGCGGAAGTGAACATATTTTGACATTTTTGGTCACAATTCTCGTCTGTATTTGATATTCAGAATAACAAGATCCTTCAGAAAGACTCTGGTGGTAATGAGAACGTTTGAAGACTGGAGGCTGGATCCCCTGCTGCTGCGTGTGATTGGCAGATCACTCAAATTCCATCTTTCTTTCACCAAAACGTAATGCTGAGAGAGTAAATCTACCACATGGAAGTTTTCTTAACATTGCTTATGCTAAAATACACTAATTCTTTCCCCAAGTTCTACTTTAATTCTAAATGTTTTAATCTGCATATATCACGGTAATTATGTTTGTGATATTTGAAAAAACAACAAAACATCTCTTCCAAATGTAATCTAGCACCCACATGCTGTTTGTCAACTGTTTTTAGAAGCATGAGCTCGCGTTACGAGTTGAGCCTTTTTCTAAATCCTTCAGCTGAGCCTCAGAGATGATGTTTGATCAGCTGAAGACGAGCTGCTCTCGTGATTCACTTTTCCAGCTCAATATCACTGTTTAAAGTTAATCACTGTGCAGTGATGGAGAGTAACCCTAAACAGAAATCCATTCCAACAGTTGTGTGTTCATGGATATGACTCGACATGTTCGGACTGTGCCATGCTCAGTGACATTTCATGAAGCCTCGCTGCCACAACTCTATTTTACTTGATAAAAAGTTTGACCAAGTATGTAGAAGTGGTGCCTGGGGAAAGTCTCTTCCCTTGAAAAAAAACAGGTTTCAGAAAAAGCACTTGGGCAAATTTCTGTAAAAATCTTTGGATCCGACCAAAATGTCCAAAACAAACCACTTTCACTAAAACTCCTGTGTCAAGCACAGAAGAGATCTGACCTAGAAGATGAAGGTCTGTTTGAACTTTATTTAGCCCCAAAGAGTAATTCCTTCTCTGTATTCGACCCGTCCACCAGTAGAGAGAGAGAGGGGGTGGGGGGGGGGGGGGGGGCTGTAATAGTAATGTAAGCAGACGTAATGTAAATCAATCTACAAACAAGTAAACATTGCAAAAATGGTGAGAATCTCTTTGTCTGAGCAGAAGTCTAACTTTAGTGACAACTTCGAGGTGTTACTACAGAGGAAGTGCCTGTTCCACGTTTAAGATTTGGGGTGTTTTTCATGTACCCCTTTCTTGGCTTCATTTCTGTGGGACAAATAAAAGCTTAGAGACAGCATTTGTTTTATAGATTGGTATCTGTTAGAGATTTGACCTCCCTAATGATTTTTTGGGGTCACAGTTTTGTTCAATATATTATTTGTGTTTTATAAAATGGGCAAGGGGTCCTGACACCAATACTCTAGAAAAACACATTGGTCTGCTGTTCTGATCATGTCCTTTCACAGTAACCCCATTGGCTGTTTGGGTCTGAAGTGGGTGTTCCTTTTTTACGTGTGTAAATAAAAACGAGGGGTGGTTAATGGAGGAAGAAGATGAAGAGGGTCAAGGGGAAAGGTAGAGTTTTCTGTCCCTAGTTGAGGATATTCTAAAGAGAAAAAAGTCTCCTGAATAAAACAAGTTTAATGTGTTTGTTCCATTTCATTTACATTTAATTTACCTCTTCTTATCCATATTTGAGATGTCACTAAAGCAACAGATTTCCTTTCACCAACTATCAGTAAATGAAGGTAGATTTTTTTTTAAGAATCTCTGCATATTTTTCATTGAGGGAAAAAGGCTTTTCTGTCATTTTTTACTGCTAGATTTTACTATTTATTAAATGAAGTTTGACCTTTGTTAAACTTGAATTGCTGCCTTTTAAAGACATATTAGTTTTAAAGTAGAAATAAAAAGACATTTAAACAATTTATTTTAAAGAGCAAATTGAAATGTTCTGTAAACTTGTTGTTTGAAATCAAATAGCTTCAGTTTGTTTTACATTTTCCCTCACAAGTTACTCTGGTGTGGATCACTTCTGTTTGTATGCCCACAGTTTTTATAAACTTATAAAAAAATATGTGCAAATGATATGAAACTGTCACAAACGGACAGGCAGCTTGTTCTTCTTGCAGCAGCTTGAAGTCCACAAAGCTAAATCAGGGTCTGACAGGCAGAGGTCCATCACAAGCATGGGATCATCCAAGAAGAGAGTAGAGATGTCAGAGTCCAGGTGAGGGTCAGGGCAGGCGGCAGGTCAGAACCAGAAGATCAGGTCCAGATAGAAACGCTCAGTAATGCAGTCAGAGAGACACAAACAATACTTCACACTGAGTCAGGCGCTGTGCACCGCTTGAGTATCATGTGGGTGATTGTCAATCAGAGTCAGCTGAGCGGCATCAGGGCAGTGTGTGGTGGGGCTGCTGGGAAATGTAGTATGTATATACTCATGATGGTTCCCGTCGGAGACCAGAAGGGGAGACAGAGCACTGACTCCTGATAGAAACAAAGATGAAGAACTTATGTCAATCACCAGTCAGAAACAAATACAGGAGTTTACATTATCCAACATTGAGAAGGTTTACATACATGCAAAGAAATGTTCAGACATAAGAATTTAATGACTCACTTGTTTTGCACACTTTTTAAAAACAGCATGATAAATATCTACATACCTGCAGCTTGAAGCACGGCGTTTCCATCCCATCAAAAACAAGTAGGCTATTTTATTTAACATGAAATGCATTCATGATTATTCTAAATAACGATCGTAGACACATCAAAATAAGACAACACACTAAAATCTAGATTAGTCTATGAGCCATAACAGGTTTTCATAGCAGAAAATATATGCAGTAAAAGAAAATAAATGTGTTTGCTAAAATGAAATAAAACAAAAAAAAGAAAAAGGTTTGAGATCAGAGTCTTCATTGAACCAGGACATCATTTTTATCATCAGAAGGGCAGAAAGTGAAACTAAACAGCGAGTGACTCGAAGTGCAACACAAACGAGTTAATGATGCGAAAGTACTTTAACCAGTAACATTATATGGATTTCATTTTTTCACAATAAGTGAAAAAGTGAATTCTACTTTTCATATGGATGATCAGTGATTAGTGGACTTTTCAAATAATCGTTTGTGGCAGCTCTAACGTATGTACACAATGCAAGCAGATGTGTGCTGGTCCTCACAGCCCAACAAGAAGGGTCATTTCTCATTCTGGCTCCGAGCCATCAGCTGTTCCTAACACTTCATGTGACTTCCTCTGTTCAAAAGTTACTGAGCTGGAAAACCAGCATCCATAATAACAGGATACTCCAGTCTTCCCCTCTTGCTGTCAGTAGTACTGTTTGTCTGCTACCATGGTTGAAGTGGTAGGACAAAAGACAAACACTGTCAGAACTGTGAGGAGAAGCTTACAGACATTTGAATAAACTTCAGAGAGAGCTCTGAAATGACATCAAAGAAATCAAAGAAAAATCTAAAATGTTAGCTTCAGAGGTAGACTAATAAGATGGGGTGTTAAGGAATGTGATCGACCTCAGCTTTAAAGAAAAAGGAAGAGAGATCCAGTGAGCTAAGTTCTTCAAAAAGTTCTGTTCAGAAGAGAGTTTACCAAGTGTCTCTTTAGCAGCCAGCCACAAACAGTTCCAACCCTCCCTGGAACTACATCACACTCGTCACACCTCCACAGCCTCATCTAGCACCTCGTTAATGGATGTTATAACAGCTAAACCCTATTCTCCGTTCACACCTGCCTCCCACTCTCACCTATGTGTCTTTAAAAGTCAGGTGAGGTGTCAGATGAGCAGACGTGAGTGCAGTAAGGTTCTAGATTCAGATTCAATCAGCCCAAGAGCCTTGAAGACAAATTCTTTAGTTCCATTAAAACTGTAATCTGTAGTTCCATGTTGCTCCAGAAACACCAGAGTGTAGTTGGATTCCTCCACAGCTGTCTTGATCATTGATAGAACACAGTTATGAGGCTGTTCACCTGAGAAAAAGCTCAGTAAAACATGGACACCTCAGGATACAATTTCTGTTTCCTTTCACTTTGTGAAGTGCAGACTTTTGGTAGAACTCATTCTTTGCAATACTCAGTTAGGCTGCAGTTGTAGCGTGCAATAATGGTGGACAATAGTGTTGTAACAGTGACTTCATCTTAAGCCTTTTACAGACATTTTTATGGACATAAAAAGTCTTTGTGAACTTTTGGAACTGTTGAATACTGATGTCTGGAGAAAGGACTAAAGGCAACAGACTTATATGTACGATAAATAAAATTAAAACCATTGAAATGCCCAACAGAGGCTGTTTTCAGAGACTGCAGAGACATTTGGATTATTATAAGTTTTGATCTGTTTGTTTGCAGAAATGTTTCAGAATTTCAGCTCAGAGATGCTAAACTAAAACATCAAACACTTTTACAAAACTCTGAATTGTATGTATTTTTAATAATTAATTCAAATAACTTTTTTAATTGCTAATATTTTACAAAGGTTGAGCTGAGCTCAGATTGGCCTGAACACACCGTGCAGTGATAGAGTTGTCTTGACATTGATTCTGTGAAGGTTTTCTCTGGTTTTGACCAAACAGATTAGAAACCTTGGTTCAACTTAAGAGTCTCTGATCATTTGCTAGTAAACTCTGACTTTATTTCAGTGTAAATGAATATAGACTATCCAGAGGAACCATCACATGGGGTGTTTGTTTGCCCGTCAAAAAACACGAGGGACCCACACACTAATGCTGGTTAAGTAAGGACAAGAGACACTAAAAAGTCAGAGAAGGTCTTGTCAGTAAATTTGACATAGTGAGGAGATGCTCAAAAATGCATGATGCATTCCACGTAGGGCCCCTCCCCTTCATGGGGCTAGCTGCCCTTCGTGGAGGTAGCCACCCTTCGTGGAGGTAGCTGTCCTTGCCTACCTCTGTACCAAGGCCGCCCATGGTACATAGGAAGGGTGGTTGACCTCTGATGGAAAGATCACAGGTGTGGTTCTCGCCTTACGTCACCGTGTGTTGAAGTGTCCTTGGGCAGGACATTGAACCCCACATTGCTCATGTGGTTCGAGGTTGTTGCCAGTGTTCGGCAGTGCAGCCGCCTTCAGTGTGTAAATGGGACTGTGACTGTGCAGAGCTTCAACAAAGGTAGAAAGGCAGAAAAGTGCTATGCAAGTATGCACCATTTACCATTGTCTTTGCTTTTTTTCCTGTCTCGTGTGAGACCAAACCAAATAAATTCAAGGTGTAAGAGAATCTGGGACCCCACCTGGACCGAGCTTGTGGTGAAAGACACCACAAGGATTCTTAAGATGACTAGAAGCAAAAAAAGTTAAGTCTTCTAGCTTGATGTTGTCACACTTGGCATTGGCAGTGCTGGTCAGCCCATAATTATTTTTGAGAAATAAAAAAATCATTCCAGTAAACACTTATTACTAAATTGTTCTTCAAACTGCTGCAATCTGGCTGTTATGTTATGTTCTGCAAGCATTTGCTCCAGAGGGATTGGGTGAAAGTTCAAGGGGGTTTGTCTGCTACTTTAGGACTCAAATCCATGACATTTGTCTGTGTTACACAACCAACTCGTTACAGAGAAACCCCTGTAACACTTTCCACACTTTTGTGAAGCTCTGCTGTGTTCATAATTTCCTTCACAAGCAGTGGATGAATATTATTATGGAAAGAGGCAAAAATCCTGCTGAACTGAGCCTCTTGTAAGTAGAAATGATGGTTTTGACAGTCCATTCAGGCACTTGTAGTTTAGCTAAAGTTGTTTATTGTGTTCATGCACGTACAGTAGATTTGCTGCTGGACGCCCTTTCAAAAACATATTCATAAATCTGCCACGCTGGCCCCGTGTAAGAGAAGCAACTGTCTAAACTTCTCAGCCGCATTGCTACATGGAAGCATTGACTCTCACTGCATACATACAGATGAGACGCATGGAAGACGCTAATTATCTTTAGAGATCAGATGTTTTGTTTTGAAGAGCTCTACGAAGACTGTCAGGGAGTGCTGGTGAAGGAGCCAAATGCAGGAGACAAGACTTGGTGGCAGAAACATAAACATTTGCTAAATAAACTCAAACATGACATAACCATTGGAGAACAAACCAGTGACATAACAGAGCAGATGACCTGACAATGAAGAACTGAAGACCAGACTCTTAAATAGGCTGAGGGCAATGGACTAAATGAAGACCGCTGTGGAGGATTTGATCTGGACATGGTGAGACTGACAGAAAACAGAACATGACCAGATCTGACAGTACCCCTCCCCAAAAGGGCAGATTCAAGATGTCCAAACACCTAAGAGGAGTTGACCTGAAGGAACAAAAGTAAACAAGTCCAGAAAACAGGTCTCCTGCAGCCAGACGGACGCAAGGAGTATCAGAACTCCTCAGGAACAGAGGTGAAGAGACAAAGTCCCTGCAACTCTTCCCAGGGACAGGAAACATGAAGAGGAGCGGCCCCGGCCTGTGCCAGACCATGCTGAATATGGTTCCATAACGTGCTTGTAGCATATCGTCTCCACGCTGGACCGTCTCTACCCAGAACTAGCACATGTCAAAGGGTCAAATGTCACAAATCCAGGATTTTTCTTTCACAATTCTATTCCAAAAAAATGAAAGATTTAGGCTCTGTCTGAATTCTGCCCTTCTCCCTTCCCATTAATTTAAAGTGGTATTTTAAGTGCACTTCGTGTCCAGGAAATTTGTTTTTTAAATTCCACCCTCCAAACGGAGAGATAAAACATCCTCCCCCGTGAGGGTAAACCCCGGTGTGCTGAGAAGCTCTTGTCTTCACGTGGATGTCCTCTGAACCACACAAGTTTACATTTAAATATAAGTAATGATTTTAAAGTTATAAAACTGCTGTTTTGTATATTCAAGCGCTGGAAGCTCCACGCTAAAGCTGGTGATTATTGATGATGTCATTGTTACGTCTGAAATATGAGACACTATTTTTTCATAACTCTGTTTGGAAGGATAAATGAAGGGGAAGGGAAAAATTCAGATTGGGTCTTTGCGTCTTAGAATTCTAGTTGGGACAAACCACATTTATTAATTTCTCCTTCATGAGTGATTATCCAATAGCTGACACTTCAGTTTTGTATTTTTCCTTGCAGAAATTCATCTTTCTTTCATTTTTTTTCTTTGTCTGCTGTTATGGGAAAGTTTTCATTAGACATGACAATAGAAATTTCTGGATACAATTTTAAATTCCCTGATTTTGAAGAATTGTTTTTATGATTCATGTGGTTGTGTGTTTTTCAGGCTTTGATCATTTGAAGTTGATTTGATGGTACTAGGTCCTTCTATTTCTTTATAAACACAGACTTGTTTTTTTTTTTATCCCGCTGTGTATTTGAGGGTGACACCTCTGCCCTACTTGAATGCTTCAAGTATAAAACAAGCTGCAGTGCTTTTGTTGTATGCAACGTCACTTATATTTCACCTGGCCTGCACATAAAAAGGGGCCGCCTGCACTCGGCACTTTTCTGGTGGGTCTGTCCTCAGGTGGACCAGTGTTGGAGGAATTGTTCAGTGTTTTCCCACGGCATGAATATCACGTTCCCTGAGGCACGGTGGAAATGAGGCTTCCTAAAACCTTTTGTCACCACACCTTTCAGCAGGAACAATAAATTGATGCCTCATCTTTTGTGTTTACAGTTATCATGATAATCTGGGATGTGGGGAATTTTCAGAGAAATGGAAGTAGAGAACATCTAAGAAGGAAGATGTATACAGTACTTTCTGGAGTATAAGCCGCACTTTTAGGAGAAAAGTCTGACGTTTCAGAACAAATCTGCAGAGCCTAGCATAACTAACTAGTAAATAAACAAAAACACGACTACTAATATTTAGATCTGTATAAAAAAAATATCAAACTTTAAGAGGAAAACAATCAGTTTCTCTTCCGTGCTTGTTTGGAAAGACACTTCTTCTGCTGCTGTAGGTAGCAAATATTTATACTCAGATGCAGTGCCCTCTAGTGGTTGTTAGAGGAAACAACCGCTAAAGGAAAACCAGTGTCTACTCGGAAAATAACAAATATATGAGCGTATTTATGCAATAAAAAAGACCCCACAAATAAGTTGCTCCTGAGTATAAGCACACCACTGGCTAAAAAAACTGCGACTTATATTCTGAAATATACTGTAGTTTAAAGGGCCCATAGCATGAAAAATCAACTTTTGGAGCTTTTAAGTATATTATACTGTCCATTCCTCTCCGTTCATGCATTTCTGAGTAACCCTATAAAAACTTGTCCTCTCAACAGGAGCCCCTCCCATACCCACAAAACCGAGTTCTTACCAGCTTACGTCATAGATTGAGCACATGTCATGAAGTGGTGAAGGACCCAAACGCAGGAGAGCAGGCCTGGTGACAGGAACTTAAAGCATTTAATAAAGTAACCAAAACATGACAAAATCCAGAGGCAACAAAAAGGTGTCAGAACAGAACAGATGACCTGACAATGAAGAACTGAAACACAGAGATTTAAATTAACTGAGGTTGATTAACTAAATGAAGACGGTTGTGGATGATTAACCTGAACATGGGGAGACTGATGAGGAAAACAGAACACGACAAAACCTAAGCAGGACAGGACAGCCCCTTAAGGAAGAGTCTGCTATGACAGCTCCGCCCCCAGGACAGCATAAAGACACGCCCACTTTCTCCCCTGCGCTTACGGTGATCAATGTTATAACGTATTGTTATTTTAGCATCGACTCTGATCACCTAATCTGCAGAGAAAATGACTCATGAGACAATGTCTGTTAAGTGGAGAAAATGTTTTTTAGGCTGCGAGAGTTTTAGGAGTTTGATCAAAAGAAGAGCCAGCTGATCAGAAATGGTTGGAGTTTATCTTCAGGAGTGCGCAACAGACCAGACAGAAACTTTTTGTCTGTTGTCACAACCTCACAGATGACTGCTTTGATAACCTTAGCCTGTATCGAAGGTGGTCTATAATAAATGCAACGTTAGGAGAGAAACTTCTCTTAGCCTTTCATTTAGCAGTCAGAAACGTCCTGCAGACGTCTTTGGGGTCGCCGTGGTTCCTCGTGCACTTCCAGTTCTGGATCCGATTGTGGGTCAAGAGGTGAAGCTCCACAATGTGAATATCCATCTTAAACAATATTCAGAGGTTGTTTGCCTGCGCAGACATGCTGATGACGGCTCTAGGATGACTGAGGACGGGACTGACAAGGAGCGAAAGGCGGAGCCTCAGAGATCAAGTCGTTTTACTTCCAGGTATAAAAAAGAAGAGTCCACAAAAATGAGTCATATTTCATAAAGGCGGAAAGGCTTAAGGAAATAATAGTATGACCCCTTTAAATTTAAGGGAATAAAAAAGCTTCCATGTAAGTGTAGCTTGAGTGAAATAAGCTGAATTTCTTCATATTTAGGTGTTGGTTTTCAGGCAGAGCCATATCTACTTCCTGTTTTAATCAAAAATGAAATAGAGAAAGTGGAAAAAAAGAAAGAAACACATTCTCCTCCTGGACTTTTGAAGACAAGTGTCCAAAATATTGGTTTAGTTTATAATGTAAAAACAAACTTTTATGTTTTTACTTTAATTGAGTTGGAATATAATGTGCAGTTAGGGGTTTGCAGCCCTAAAGGGCCTGTCATGTATATCCATGTATATGAGAGTTATGACCTGTTTCTGTGAGCTCTTTTTCTACCGGTAAGTAGGACGCCTCAGTCTCTGAGGCTCCGCCTACCCTGGAAGGGGCTGTTCCCCATTTTGTGACGATGTGAGGACTTGGTTGTTTTCATGGGGGCTGATGTTTAGAGAGCAGGGTTTAGAAGAATTCTCTGAAATGTGTGAACAAACTGCCGCTTTTACCGTGTTTTATGTTTTTTCCCCAACAATCCCTCTGACCAAACATTAGATTACATTACCCCACTGCAGTGATTGATAATTGCGCCCTGTAATCCGGTGCAACCTTTGATCTTGAAAACGCAGTTGATTGTTGGTGAGTCTCTGTGAGGATATTTAAGGCTATCATTTCTCTGCAGTGTCTTTTGGACTTGTTGGTTTCTTTCCTTCCAAGATTTTCCTTTACCTTCTCTTCTGAATTTTCCAGTAGATTGAAACTAAACAATCGGTTCCAGGCTGTCTTACTGTATGGACATTGAACATGGAAAAACTTAAAAGGTCTGAACATTTTCTAGACGGTGTATACTTGACCGCCCTACCACAGCTCCTCAGAATGTCTGTAAATGTGGCTGTATATGTTGCACTTACTGCATAAAGCAAGTTATATACTGACTTTTGTCATCTTTGGAGAAACAGGTAGCACTTCAACAAAAAAAAAAAAGAACAAAATATTGTCAGTTTATGGACCTCAAGAACTGACTAAAGTTTGAGGACTCGGGTGAACTGGAAGATCAGCCTCATCAGTGGGAACAGATGTCAGTTGAAGCGCTACTGCAGAGGGGAATCTGGTTAGCATGGGGGAGACTGGTGACAGGCAGAAGTGGAACCTGGTTCTTTAAGGAAATTTCCTGCGTTTTAGCAAAATTAACATTTTGGAAATAGCTTTTGTATTTTCAGCAAATCCTTTCAGCAATTAAATAAAATCGTGTCACCATTTTCAGCAAAACGCTGCAACATCTTCAGCGACTACTTTCAGCAACAAGTATTAAAACTTGTATTATTGCAGGTAATGTAACTTTTCTAGTTTGTTTTGTTATATTGTGTTACTGATGCTATAAATTAGGACCAGCAGGGTGAAAAATGACCATTCAGCCTGAATGCTCACCTCAGTGAATGAACTGGATGGTCAGTTCTTATCACCTACGTGCATCAGGTTTTTCTCATATCTGTTTTCTTAAGGTTTTTGGTGTACAATATTTGTCTGATGATGGACAACATGCATAAAGAAAATTCAGATTAAAACTGTGTTTCTTTATTCATATTGTTGTGAATCAGGATCAGATGAAAAATGTTGTTGAATGTTTTTGTAGCAGAGGTGTAGATGAAATTATAAACAGGCCACAAACTTCCTGCTCCGCTCCATTCTGATACATCCACTTATAAATAAATAGATCCATTAAAGTCTTTGTTTTCCTCGTCTGAGCTGGAATCTGGATCTAAACTGTCACACATTTTATTGCATCAATACTGTTAGCTTGGGGGGCTGTAAGTTGGTGGGAGAGAGTGCAAACAGATGGATGATGGGAAGGGGCCGGGCTTAGTCCATGTCAACAGTCCCACCAACAACTCTGTTATATTGTGCATAATATTAAGATTATAAAACTGAACATAAATAATTATCCCAGCATCTACAGCTACCTTACCATTTCTTCACCACTAAATAAAATCTCTGGGGTGTCTGACTATCATCTCTCATGTGGAGGAGGGAGTTTATCTGACAGGTTTGATAAAGGTGCCAGAATAAAACCAAAACTGTCCTTAGATTTTAAATCAGTTTTCTTTAAGACGAAACAGTAACTGTCCTACTATAAGAACAAAAGGACTGAACAACATCTTGTTTGTGTGGCTGCATGTGCTCTGTTAGTTTACAGATAACTAATTCTCTCAGTACTTCTCTCACCTCAAAATAACAAGCGTTTTACTTTTATCAGTAAAAATAAGCGAGGTCATTTCTCAGAGCAGACCTGATTAGCTTTGATTAGATTAGCTATCAGAGAAGGGTTTCCTTCAGAACGACTGGCACTGAGAGACGGAGGGAAGTGGTGGTGGGCTCGTCCTGTTAATAATGTGCTAAATTAACCATCCAGGCTCCTCTCTAGTGGGAGCAACATGCATTATTCATGTCCATAGACTAACAGGTGTAACAAGACGGGTGTTGAAGCTGTTTTTTTTTCTTTTTCTGATCACAACGCTGGAGAAGTTGTTAATTAGGTCTTTGTTCCCCTTGTGAATCTGAACCGAGGGAAACAAAGATTTATTCTGAAAATCTAGTACAAATGTTAAAAAACAAAGTCACCTAAAGCTTTTATACCTTTTCTACAAATGTAATAACATTTCTTTGTAGATCCAACTAACGAGATGTTAAACTTTACTATTTAATTGACTCAACTTATTTCATTACACTCTTAATGTGCATCTTGAACAAAGATACTGTAATAATAATTAACCCTGATGAGTTCATTAGATAATTGTAACTCATGCACACAACAATAATTTTAGTAGTTGACTAATCATCAATTATTATTTTTTTCAGATTAGTCATCTAATCAGGTCTTGTGCAAACTGGATATAAACACATATCTTAACCATTATTAGTTTTATACTACCTGCAAATAAAGACAATTAAGATGATAGTTTATTAAACCTTTAATGAATTGTACAGATTCTGTCCATCATTAGTTTCTGGTGTTATAACAAGATTAAATTATGTGAGGCCAGCATCTGAAACAAGGAGCGATTTTTCACTAAAGATAAAGTTTTGATCTCACTGACTCAAATATTAAAAAGTAGAGCTGAGTTAATTAAATTGATTGATCAATAAAAGCTTATTAAATCTCAATAGTCAATTCATAAAAATATAAATTGATTTTACAAAAAGGCTAAAGTCTGCTAGCTTGATGCTAACGTTTAATGGAATTTCCCATAGGACGGCTAATGCTAACGGTTGGTTAACCTAAACATACATTGCTGATTAAATAGAAATCTTTATAAACTCACAGACATGAATTTTACAAACTCTTTTAAGGAAACATGTTTCAAAGTAACCATTTGTGGTCTCAAACATCAGTTTTTTTTTGTTCATATTGTCTTCTTCTTCTGGAATAAGGTGTAATGCTGTAGTGCGATCGCCACCTAGTGTCCAAACTGAAACGTCCTCCAGGAGAAGCAGAACAATGTTTACAATGTTAATGATCATTTTAGTTAGAACTTCTCCTTTAGAGAATCCATGTAACACTGGATAATATTAACAATCTCAGTATTTCACTGATACATTTACAGTATGTGAACTAAGGGTGTGTATTGGCAAGAGTCTGGCGATACGATATGTACCCCGATACATGTCTAACATGTATCGGGGTACATCTCAAGACTGTACCAGAACAATTGTTTACTTTTTTAAAGAGTATGACTTAATTTGAATCTACCTGAATTTTAATGTCTTTCATTGTCATAAAATGTTAAAATGTATCATTGATCACATTGACTGTATCTGCTTTACAAGTTGTCTTTACTCAGAAATTCAGGCTGCTTTTCTTTTTGTAAATTATAAAATATTTGTAATTATATTATATTTCATATGATACAATAATATTTAAGGAAACAATCAATATTGTATGATTTCCATAACAAAGTATTTTTCAGTCTAAGAAAAAATGAATCAATGAAAGAATGAATGTGCTTTAACCAATAAGTTTCTACAAGTGTGACTGCAAGATTGCTAAATCTAGCATTCAGACAGTTAATGAACCTTAAGGGATGATTTAAACGTGAAGGAAAAACAAGACAATTCTTTCTAGAAACATTTCAGTGTGATGACGGGATGAATGTAGCTTTTAACGTGACAGTCAGAGCTGCAGCTCAGGTTTTCTCAAAAGCAGAAGCAAACACGTATTTCACTGCTAATCACTACGACATTGTCCTTCTGTCAGAGCGATGGACACATCACTCTGATCATCAGGTCTCTGAACTAGAATCTATTGCTGTGAAGTTCTGCAGAACTTCTGCTCATTTTGCTGACAGCATTTTGATGGAGGCTCCGTGCATGACCCGCTGCAGCTCCACAGTTCACTGGTTCTTATCTGAACCACCAGAATCCACGTCTTTCTATGATACTGGCAGCAGCGTGGAGCAGAGTTTTGGTCTAGTACCCATTCCAAGTTGAAACACAGTAGTATATGTCTCATTACAACCAAAACAGTGAGGTTGACTGAACATTTAACAGATATTGTTATTGTTTTGGTTGCAGTGGAGAGCAGGGGCCCGGTTCAAGAAGCAGGTTATGTAGAAACTCTGAGGTCCTGAACTCCAAATTCAGTAAAACTCTGAGTTTTCGGTTTCAGAAAGAGAGATAACTTAAACCCGTGAAAGTGGGCTAAACCAAGCCCATTTCAAGAGGCGGGTTAAGCTGAACTCAAAACTACGGTGGCCGGGAAGTGCTAAACAATAATACATTTACCGAAACACATTTACATTTTGACCGAAACACATTTACATTTCGACCGAAACACATTTACATTTCGACCGAAACACATTAACATTTCGACCGAAACACATTAACATTTCGACCGAAACACATTAACATTTCGACCGAAACACATTTACAAGTTTGCCCATAGTCTGTATATTTGATGGACAACCCCCGCTCCAGTATGCCATTCATTTCCTATGACGTCCAGTAGATAATATAGCGTCTATGAGGTACACCTCCGACATGACCCGGAAGTAAGGGTGCAGAGGTGAATTCTGGGAGGAAAAGACCGCGGAAAGGGGGTCGTACAGCCAGTGTTGCCAGATTGGGCGGTTTTGGTTCTAAATTTGCGGGCAAAAATTGCTTTGGGCGGGTGGGCATATTTTTGGCGGGTTTATGGTCGGTTTGGCATTTTTTATTTCCTTATTATAAAAAAGTAGCAGACTTAGTTAGGCTGGATGGCGATCGGACTTCCACTAATGTTTCCTTGTTCTCAGGCTCAGTGAACGCACCAGGAGGAGACGCTTTATGGTCCTGGGCAGTGTCATTTAAGCCCTTGTTGCCCCTCGCCTGCCAATAAATGTGTTCATAAGCTTGGGGCTCGGTGTGGGAGGGGCTTTCAATACAATTTTTTAGCTTGATGATCGCCTTATTGAGCGGTGTGTTTACAGTAGTCCTGTCTTGGCTGGTTTACGCCGGGTATGCGCTGTCTGTGCGCACGCGCTCGCAGGTGTGAGCGTGGATAAATTAATAAAACTGATTCCTGATTTCTGCCCAAAACCGTGCAGCCCTCTGAGTCTGCCCTCGTTGACTCGTCACACACGTGTGCGTGTTATGATTGTGTTTTCCATATCTACAGACTGTTTAGATACAAAAACATGATCACATTTGTCAATCATAGTGTTTTATTGTTGAAAAATTGGTTAGATTTTTGAAGATAAACAGGATTTTCTCGTGTATGTTGGTGCAACTTCTGCTGGAATGACGCGGAGCGCTCGCGGCTCGCGCACAAGATAGAGGAGACGCCGAAACGATCCACTGCACCGCGCGGGCCGTCGCATGTGTGCGTGCGACCACAGGCACACACCAATCAGACACGCACGCACACAGATCAACGTGGGCAGACTCCGGTGCGGGGACAGAGCTGGGTTTATGGGGTAAAAAACGACAACAGAGAGGCAGACCTATTGTCCCTATAAATTTGCCAGAAACCAAATTATGTCCACAATCACCACAAAACTTCTAAAACGGGTAATAAACTCCACAAAACGGGCAAAACATCTTCGCTTGTTACCCTGTCGGCTATTTCGATTCCGAATCCGAAACTATTGTTTCCGCGGTCTTTTCCTCCCAGAATTCACCTCTGCACACCTCACTTCCGGGTCATGTCGGAGGTGAACCTCAATAGACGCTATATTATCTACTGGACGTCATAGGAAATGAATGGCATACTGGAGCAGGGGTTGTCCATCAAATATACAAACTATGGGCAAACTTGTAAATGTCTTTCGGTCGAAATGTTATAGTGTTTCGCGTCGAAAATGTAAATGTGTTTCGGTCGAAATCGTTAATGTGTTTTGTCGGTCGAAATGTTAATGTGTTTCGGTCAAAATGTAAATGTGTTTCGGTCGAAATGTTAATGTGTTTCGGTCGAAATGTTAATGTGTTTCGGTCGAAATGGTAAATGTGTTTCGGTCGATGTTAATGTTGTTAATGTGTTTTCGGTCGAAATGTTAATGTGTTTCCGGTCGAAATGTTAATGTGTTTCAGTCGAAATGTTAAATGTGTTTCGGTCGAAATGTAAATGTGTCGGTCGAAATGTAAATGTGTTTCGGTCAAAATGTTAATGTGTTTCCGGTCGAAATGTTAATGTTTTTCGGTCGAAATGTTAATGTGTTTCAGGTTCGAAATGTAAATGTGTTCTTTGAAATGTAAATGTGTTCGGTCGAAATGTTAATGTGTTTCGGTCGAAATGTTAATGTGTTTCGGTCGAAATGTTAATGTGTTTCGGTCGAAATGTTAATGTGTTTCGGTCGAAATGTTAATGTGTTTCGTCGAAATGTTAATGTGTTTCGGTCGAAATGTTAATGTTTTTCGGTCGAAATGTTAATGTGTTTCGGTCGAAATGTAAATGTGTTTCGGTTGAAATGTAAATGTGTTTCGGTCGAAATGTTTAATGTGTTTCGGTCGAAATGTTAATGTGTGTTTCGGTCGAAATGTTAATGTGTTTCGGTCGAAATGTTAATGTGTTTCGGTCGAAATGTAAATGTGTTTCGGTCGAAATGTTAATGTGTTTCGGTCGAAATGTTAATGTGTTTCGGTCGAAATGTAAATGTGTTTCGGTCGAAATGTTAATGTGTTTCGGTCGAATGTTAATGTGTTTCGGTCGAAATGTAAATGTGTTTCGGTCGAAATGTTAATGTGTTTCGGTCGAAATGTTAATGTGTTTCGGTCGAAATGTAAATGTGTTTCGGTCGAAATGTTAATGTGTTTCGGTCGAAATGTTAATGTGTTTCGGTCGAAATGTTAATGTGTTTCAGTCGAAATGTAAATGTGTTTCGGTCGAAATGTAAATGTGTTTCGGTCGAAATGTAAATGTGTTTCGGTCAAAATGTTAATGTGTTTCGGTCGAAATGTTAATGTTTTTCGGTCGAAATGTTAATGTGTTTCGGTCGAAATGTAAATGTGTTTCGGTTGAAATGTAAATGTGTTTCGGTCGAAATGTTAATGTGTTTCGGTCGAAATGTTAATGTGTTTCGGTCGAAATGTTAATGTGTTTCGGTCAAAATGTAAATGTGTTTCGGTCGAAATGTTAATGTGTTTCGGTCTAAATGTTAATGTGTTTCGGTCGAAATGTTAATGTGTTTCGGTCGAAATGTAAAATGTGTTTCGGTCGAAATGTTAATGTGTTTCGGTCGAAATGTTAATGTGTTTCGGTCGAAATGTAAATGTGTTTCGGTCAAAATGTTAATGTGTTTCGGTAAATGTATTATTGTTTTGCACTTCCCGGCCACCGTACAAAACCAACTGAGTCTATGAATGTTTTTTCTCTCTGTTTTACCGCTGCAGCTGTGTTGATGATCTTGATGAAAATGTTCTTGTAGTCGGCACATGCTTGCAGGAACTTATTAATTTCAGTTGCTGGAAGTATGAAACTCAGGTGTTTGCTGCTGCCAACTAGTGGTTGGAGTTGGAAGTGGAAAAAAAACAAGATTGAAGAATGCTCATAAATAATTAAATAAATATTGTCATTGCAACATTTTAAATCGATACAAGTATCGCCAAATGAAATATTGCGATATATCGCCAAATCAATTTTTTCCTACACCCCTAATGTGAACTGTGTCAGATTAATTTAAATATATTCAAATAATATAAATTAATATTTTTATTTCTAAGAAAAATTTGTATAAATGTGTAAACTTAAAATTGAATTGAATTGAATAATCGTAAAATTTTGAATCAATTTGATCCAGGCTCTTGTGAATTGAATCTAATTGTTTCTGGAAATTATAATCAATACCCAGTGCGAGTATTCTGGTGCTGAACGCTCACAACTTTGTTTAACTTTACTACATTCTGACTTCATATAATATAAAGTAACGTATAATTGAGTATTAAATTACTCTTCAGCTGTTTTAATAGTCAATTAGTCGTTGATTATTCGACTTATCTTGACAGCCCTAAATACACTATAATGCAATAATAGAAGAAGATTTGTTTGGTATATTAGTGATCACAAGCTGGACCAGACTGTTATCCTGACTCACCTGTGACCATCCCTCCCACAGGTGAAGGAGGTCAGTGACCTTCTCTTTAGCTAGAGTTCTGGTCTCGTGAGGTGTCAAAGGTGAATGACACTGCTAACCAGGTGACAGCTTCAAATGACCAACCTCCTTGACCTGGAACTTGAGAAAAACTGTAGAATAAGGACAGATGCTAAATGTACAAACATGGAGTGTACTTAATAACATTTCCAGTCATTTTTTGAAGTTTGTTCCCTGAGATTTCTCTTTTGTTTCCTGTCTGCGGGGTGCACAGAACATGAACTGTTCTGGTGAGCTCCTGATTTATGGTTCATCTGCTGACTGACGTTTACACACAAGTGCATACCTCTAATTCCAAGCCATTCATAGTATTTTCTTTGCTCAGTGCTTTCTTATTAGTCTTAAAGTTTTATGTTCTCATTCTTTACTGTTTAATGATCCATAAAGCATGTGAAGGTGACCTGAATCACCAGCAGACCCCACGTGACAGCAGCACTACGGCTCATTAGTGAGTGTGATAAGGAGAACGTGTGGCTCCAGCAGTCAGTTCTTGTGGAGCAGTGTTCCTCTTCCTCTCTGTGCAAAGCAGAAATTTATTCATTAAACAGACGAAGGAGGCCAGTGGATTTATCCTCAGTTAATGAAAACTCAAATCCCTATGACTCTTGTAAATTGTTGAGAGGTGTCAAGTATCTCTAAGCAAACCCCCCTCCTCGCTAACACATGTGCCCAGACCCACATTTGACTCCTGAAGTTGCCGTGATGCAGATGTCAAGGCCTTGAGGCTTTAAAGCTGGCGCTGCTGTCCCTCACGGTTCACGCAAACACAGCCCGTCGTCACTGACATGCAGCAAACAGCAGCAGCTGCAGGATTTCTCACAGCTGCTCTCAGTGACATTTAAAGAGATCACAGAGAGTGAGATTGATTAGGATACTGTCTCTCCTTTAAGGGTTATAGTAGCTTGCTGGGCTCATAAATCTGAGGTTGTGCTCTGCTGCTTCCTGCTGCGGTCTTAAATCTGAGGCGTATCTGTGACACATCAGTTTATACACTTTTCTTTACAGCTCCATGCAGGTTGCTGTATGCCCATACTTCTGGTGGCTGTCTAATGTTTTGGCTTGTTTGGCCTGAAGGTTCCTCAGAATAACAACACTTCTTCAGCCTGCTTCCACTCCCGAGATGTCATCTACAGCTCTTTGTGCTGCTTTGTTCTTCACTGTCTCTATAGGACTCATCACAGCACGCTGTCTGAATGATGGGCTACCTGCTAGAAGACAGCTTCACTGGGTTCCATTCATTTTCAAACACATTTATCTTAACCTTCCTTTTTATGTGAAATGGAACCTCAAGCCTTTTAGTTCACAACGTATGCCAACGTATGCTTCTTTGTTCTAGGATATAAAAAACAATCTGGGAAAATGTTTTTAGTGTTGAAGCTCCCGTTGACTGGAGCAAACTTCCTTTAACCAGATGGTTAATATTCAGGTTTAAGAAAGTTCTTTTAACTCACTGCAAACACACTTGTTTTTGATTTTGACTCCAGAATATTTTGTCCATTACATTGTCTGTATTTTTTGCTTTATTGCTTTTTTAATTAAACTTTTTCTCAAATGTGTTTACTTAAAGGGTAACCAAACCTGAAAATATGAGGCTGACTCCACCCACAGCTGACATTAAAGATCCAGTCAGAGGGGCGGGGCTTAGGAACAGGACTGCTTTCATTAGGCATGTTTGAGATCATGCAGGCGGACGTGGCGCTGCGCAGATCGCCTGGATTGCGGTGCATGCTGGGTAGTTTCTGTCACCGACGTCACATTTGTGACGACATGAAGTATCGCGAGAAAGGGGCGGGTTCAAGGTGCCTACCTAAGCCAGCGCAGCCAGAAAATTGGTACTGCACTGGCTGCAAGCCGCCTTGATTACAAAACAATGCATTGTGGGAAACTGTGTCCTGAAAGTTTTTGTAGTTTAATGTGAAATAACTAAATGAAGGAAATATGTGTATTTTTTTACTCTTTCTGGAAGGTAGTGAATCACTGATGAAAAAATATACAAGATTTTAAATAATCTGTGGTTATGTGTGTCATAGTTGTCTTTAAAATGAACTTTAATTTTTATTTTATCTGTTTATTTGGGACTGTGCACATGTAATGAATCCCCCGACTATTTTTTTTATCTGTTTTACTCTAAGAGATGTACAAAAATACTAATACTAGCTTTGAAATAAGTTAGTACATGATTTCATCCTCAGACGTTTGATAAAATGTGTCACATTTGACTAAATCTAGAAGACAATGATGACAGGTCATCTTTTATTTGGAGTTTGCAATAAAGCTGCACCAGGTAACACTCCTTCTATGGAACGTCCATTTCTCAAAGTAAACCATGCTCTAAAGCCATATCTCTTAAGTATATAGACATCTGTTTGTCCACCAGTGCTGATGAAGGTCAAGTACTTTGCCAAGTTCTCATACTTTTCTTCTGTTTTGTGGAAGGGACATTTTAAAAAGGTATATAAAAACACATTACTTTCATTGACACAAAAATGTTACTCTGAAAGTGATGAAAACTCAGAAGTAGAGGTCAGGGCCTGTACTGAGATGAGATACTTAGATAAGTGAAACTGTAGCTCTGCTTGCGTCATGGTAGAATGTGTCATATTTGGCATCACATGAAAACATTTAGGAGGGCTGAGTTGAAACCACCTGTCGGGTAAAAAAGACAAACACATGTTGCAGGTTTTCAGGTGAATGTTTTGTTCTTTGACAGTTGAGTGGCTGCACCTGTTAACCAGCCTTAGGCTCATGGTAGCTAATCAGTAACAGCAGTGTGGGAACCAGACCAATTTTCCCACCGTTATTCACCGCCTGAGCTGAGCTGGAGTGTTTTCAGGAAACGCTTCGATGTGTTTATGAGGGGATGGCCGCTCGCTCAATGTGCTGCTATTGTCTTCATATCTGTGTCTGTAGATGGAGCAGATCTTCTGTATGGAGCTGTGTGCATGTTGCCATGTTTCTGAAGTGCTGAGCGATAACCCCCCCCCCCTTTCTTTTTTACAGCGAGCGTTCACTGTGATTGTGGAGGCGTGGGACTGGGACAACAGCACTCACAGCAGTGGTAAGGTTGCCCCCTCAATGCTCTGACTAACTGTACTGCAGAAAGCCAGAGGTTGTATTCAGAAAAAACATCTTAAAAATCCCACCATCAAAGAATTTGTTTCATATTTTCTCTGTGACTGAAACATTTTCAGGAGTGCACCAACACCCCACTACAGACACACATTTCCACACACGCACCTACACAAAGGATGCAGTTTAGATTGAATCATCATCTTCAAATGACATAAAGATGAACCATAAAGCTTTAAAACAATATTCTAAATAGGTCAAAACAGAAGTTCCTAGTAAAAAGAGGAACAGATGAGTACATACAAGTATACATCCATGCTTTGTCAAACTAAATCATTCATTCCTCCTCCAAACCCGCTTAGTCCATTGCAGGGTCATGGGACGCTGGAGCCTATCCCGGTCACTGTGAGGTAAAGGTGGGGGCTCTCCAGACAGTTTTTTACAGAGCCACAGAGAGATGGACAACATTCTTATATTCACACCTAAGAAACAAGCATGTTTTTAGAGCGTGGGAGGAGGCTGAAGCGCCCAGAAAAAAAGCATGTATGCATGAGGAGAACAGACCAACTCCACATGGAAAGGTCCCGCCGGGGTTTCATGAAGGAACTTGTATCTCTGAGGTGAGAGTGTTAACCACTCCACCATCATCAAGCCCACAAACAGGAAATGAATTGTAAAAAAACAAAGAGGTAACCTTTAAAAGATGGAGGCCAGCAGAGTCTCCAGAATCAAGTGGTTTAGAAAACAAAACAAATAATGCTGATGTTTGCAACCAAATTCGGACAAACTTTTGGAAGAACATGTCCGTCCTGAAAAGAATCCCATGAATATGATCAGCCGTTATGTCTGCTGAAAGAGGCTTGTATGAGTTTAGGAAACTTTGTAGGAACAGAGTTTGGGGACCCCGAATTTAATTGGAACAGCCAGCGTGTCAAAAATGATGAGATGGGACTCCCAAACTGTAAATTTTTGACGCAGAGCGGTCCTTAACCAAGCGTTAATATGTGACGACTTGGGAATGAGAACGTGTTGCAATATGTTAGCAGCGCAAGAAAACATCAGGCCGTAATGTTTAATGTAATGTGAGTATTGTAAGTTATCCTTATAAACGCACTTCAGATAAACGGGTGATGCTGTCCTACACTCGAGCCCCGCTCCTCTCTTTGGGGTCCAGATGACTCCAACCATATATTGATGTGTGATTCCTTCCATGACAAATGTGGACAGAGGTGGACAGGATTTGATGTCTGTCAGGGACGTTAGTGAAACTCAAAAATCAAAGATATGAAAAAGTTCAGCGCACTGTCTTGTGGGGTCCAGATGACCCCACTCTTGGTGTAAACAAGCAAAGGAGAGTGGAAGGGTTAGTCATGAGTGAGCTGTGTGCACTGGCTTCTGACTGACTGCACAAATGCTGCATGCACAGGATTTACAGGTGATACATACCTGCCTGAGAGATACCCATAGGACATGTGTCAAAGTCAAGATCCGGCCCTCCGGATAATTCCATCCGGCCCTCCGGATTGTTTTATTTTATTTTTATTAATGACCCGATGTTATCTTTCATTTATTTCTAACTTGTATAATTTGACAAAATATATTTTTATGGAGAGTAAAATATTGAGTATATATAAGTTGATTTATTCTGGAATAATATTCCTGACTTGTTATTATTCATAGTTTCATAATTGTAATTATTCATAGTAATGTTAAAAAGTTGATTTTAAAGTTTAAAAATTCTGCTAGCTTTTTGGATTATTTTGCCATTTATTAAGATTTTTTTTAGGCTATTTTTTAGTTCAGCTAATATTTCAGCTACATGCTAGCTGTTCTGGCTAACCTAATTTGTTTTGTAGTTTTTTTAGGCTAATTTAGAATTTAGCTAATATTTTAGCTGGCTATCAACTTCAGCTATCAGCTTTAGCAGTTTTATTTTTAATTTCAGCATCTTCAGCAGCCAAATCCAGTTTACAGCATTCACACTAGCATTATCACAGGTAATACTATATATCTAGTTCAAAATTATGTTAAAAAGTTTGGTTTCAAAGTTTTATAAATGTACTTTTAGAGTGTTCAGTAAATGTTGATCCTGTTCGGCTCGTGACCTCAGGTGTGTTTTGGATTTTGGACCCCTGTGTGGTTGAGTTTGACACCCCTGACGTAGGATGTCCACACAAACAGCTCTGATTGTCTAATTTTCTCATTTCTAACTCTGCGCTCACACAGCTAGCGCTACAGCTCAGGTCTGCTGCAGGAGGGGTCTAGCTCCTCAGATGACTCACATTAGCTGCTGGATAGCTGCAGACACCAGCTCTGCTACCGACCTCGCAAAACTCAGGACTCACGTAGGTTCACCCATATTTATATAGGAAGTACAGTAATCCCCCCTTACTGGCTATGTTCACTTGTTTTGTGGCGCTGAAGAGACCAGACCACAGAGGTGGAACGTGGTCGTCTTCAGTGGGATTTCCTCTCACACTTTTACAGTTACGTGAAGACAGCGGCGCTCGTATTGAAGCCGTAACTGTAGCTGTGGGAGCCCGGGGTAACAGTCATGTTGCATGCAAGGAGCATCCATGTTTCCTTTGATCAGCATTAACAGGATCCCTGCATAGTGTGCAGGATCCAGGGTAATCTGTACGACATGCCTGCGTTTCACCTACTATTCTCTTACTTACCCTTACGTGTTATTTAGGTGTTCACTACAACCTGCAGCATGCCTGTAGAAACAAATGTGCATGAACAAAGGTGCTTATGATCTGCGGGTCACCTCTGTTCCCTGCATAGATTTGTCCATTCTTCACCCCCAGACACCTGTAGAGGTAGTTGTGGCTAACGCTTTAGCTTCCACTGATCCCATTGGTCGCTGTTGTTTTCAACAGCTTTGACTTTATTAAAGAAATCGAAAACTTGAGTGTGAAATATTTGGAAGTGCAGAGATGTCCTGCTTGGGCTTGTTGATGAGTGGGATCTCATCACACTACTTTACAGGAATTCATTGAGCTCCTGAGAACGGCCTGCTCTTTCACAAACGTTGGCAGGAACATGTGTGTGTGCATGATTTAATTCACCTGTGCCAATGAAAGTGACTGAAACACCTGAATGAAATGATTTAAATGGCTGCACTGATCCTCATTGGTTGTCTGCCAGGCTGCAGTGAAGGGACTGAAGGCCGTAAGCAGCCTGCTCTCTGCATGTCATTTACTCTGTTCACAGGAGTCTAAATTAAAAATGGGCTTAAAAAGTTGTACTAATTTGAAATTCAGAGTCTGTGCAGCTTCTGTGAAATAAACCTGTATGATTGTCTTAGATATTGATCTAGGTATCAATAACATAGAAACCTGTTATTGAACTGACCTGTCAGTTTTATGTTTTAAAAACACAGAAGGACTGAACTGTAGTTTATCTACAAAGACTATTCAGCTCAGTCCAAACATGTCTGCAGCTGAGTTTTAATCACAGAGCTGGATCGAGTTTATACTTGCTGTCCTGTTTTCTTTTACGCTGGTTTTATTTATCAGCATGTCTAGAATTCAAATGTCTTATTGAGGAAATCAATGATACAAACACCAAATTTTTCTCACACTTCCAGAAAGCTGATTTAGTCGCCTGAGCAACATCAGCATTTACATGTTTACATAAACACTCAACATTTCTTTTATGTCAGTGACTGTAGGAAAGTGGTTTTAGATATTTAGACCAACCTCAAATAATAAGTTTATTTTCTGCCTCATGAAGTCTGCTTGGTCACAAAGTCATCTTTGATCCCTTCTTTTTATGCTTCAGCCACAGGAGAAGACTGTATTTTGTAGGGATGTCCCGATCAGGTTGTTCTGGGCCCGATCCGATTCCGAGTCATTCGATTTTGTGTATCTGCCGAGACCGAGTCCCGATCCGATACTTTTGCAACACATTTAAAACATGAACAAATTGAATAAACAGATTTGTGTTGTCCCTTATTTACATTTCACTAACCTTCTTTCAACATTATAAACTTCAATATAACATTTCTTTGAAGTAGCTTTAATAAACAAGTAAAAATAGAGCAAATATAAACTGGACAAAAAAATAACATTTTCTTGTTCTATAAGTGATAATTAGTCATAACAGGAAGTTTAGTGACTTTAGCTTTAATATCTTTAGAGTTATTGAACATTTTTAACCAAATGTGATTCATGTCCTCATTTAAAATTCTTAAAAATGAATGATGACTGTTTTAGCATGAATTTCATGATGAGTGTTCATGACTAGCTGATATCATTAGAAACATTTATTATTATTTTTGTTTGTTTTTGGTTATGTGATTCTCTTATCAAGCTCTTAAAACATCACATTTTATTTCTCTGTCAGATAAATAAAACAGGCATATCAAAGGACAGCTCGGGTCCTAAGGAATTAAATCACAGAGCTAGCATTTAGCTTAGCACAGTTAGCAGCTGCTCTGCAGCCGTCTGTCTGTCGGCAGCACAAAGAGTTTAACATTAAACAGAAACAAAAACTCTCTTTTTCTGTTGAAATGCCTTTATAGGTTGTTGTTTGTGTTAGAACAAACCTAATAGAGACGCTTGCTGTTAGTTTAAAATGTTTTTAAAAGAGTTATTGATCCTGGAAGTTTGAATCTGTGAACACCCAGCTAGCTTGACTGAATTGTTATTGTTAGCCTTCTGCTTGAGCTGATGGTGTTTTCTGCTGCGTTTTACAGCAACATCATTTTGTGATCTGTTCATGACATGCAGACTTCTTGTGGATTATTTATCTAGAATAATGCAATTGAAATATAAAGCACTGATCATAATAAAAATAAATGAAGTATCCAATACTGATCAGAGAACAGCAGCCGATATCGATCGAGTCAGCCACGTGATCGGGTCTGATTTTCGATCATTACTGTACAGGTACAGTAGTCAGGTACTGGCAGCTCTTCACATTGGTGTGTCATTTCTGACAACTGTTACCTGATATACTACGGTCACTTACTGACATGCCAGCGCGCGGCCACCTCAATGGCAGTTATTCAGCAAGTTCTGCAGATGGCCGCACTGTGGCGTTCGTAATTAGGAGGCAGCAGTCATATTTTTACACGCTGTGTGGTGGCCATGGAGGTTTTAGAAAAAAGTTTATATTTTACAACAACCAGACAGGCACATTTTTATATTGTGCAGTGATACGGTGACAGGGGGAGCGACATGTTGCGTTGGGCGACAGCAGAGCGGTTCGCTGGCCAGCAGCATCTCTGACTGAACGATGTGTACATGTCTCCAGACGGCAGTCGTCCACATCGAGTGCCACCAGCTGCCAGATACCTGGTAGGAGGTATATATAAAAGCAACCCAGTCTTGACTGCTGGCGTCTACATTCGTGACCACGTCAACGATTTTCAATTTTGTTGCAGCTTAGCATCTCTGAGTTTGTAAATCAGCCGTGTATCATGATTATTTCAAGCCACTTTCATGTCATTGCACTATTTTCCATCTGTTTGTCTGTAGGAGTGGGTTTTGTTTTTAATCCTCTTCTTCCCCTCTCTAACCCTCATCTGGGTGTTCAAGGCCTTCTCTGTATTAAACGTTTGAGAGTATATTATCTCCTTGAGCTGTTAATTACAGACCACATACCTTTTTCAGCTCCAGCCCGCATCTCTCTGATGTAAATGGCAGCCTACAGCTGTCTGGCTGCTGCTCTCTGCTTCATTAGACACTGCTGTGACAGGCTGGCATCCAGACTCCTCGCCCAACCACCTGTAGGCCCACGTCTGGCACTGTGAGCCGGGATAGGGCGCTGTCTCTCCCTATCATTCACTAAAGACCCACTGTGCTGGGTCCTGAAGACTTAAATCAGGTTATCGTTGTGTTGCAAATTAAAGTCTGGACTCTTAACAGCAGACTTACAACAATAACTTATCCCGTTACAAGAGACACAACTTTGACTATTTTCAAAAAGGTGCCGTAACCAAAAAAACTATATACCCATAAAAATATCAAGGATGTCCCATAACTCTTTGTTTTTTTATGTTTTGGTTACTGTGGTGAAGTGGTGATTTGTGTACATCAGTTAAGAGAAGTGAAAATCATAACGGCCACGGAAATAAGTTGAAAGTGAGAAAAAGTCAATAGTGACTAAAAAACCAACCAGTGAAAGTCAGATAAAAAGTGTTGTTTAGAGGATTAATGCAAAAAACAAAGAAAGAACAGATCTGGACTAAACTGATGGTCATCATCATGAGTAGGGACTCGTGACAACTACCTGGTTCAGGTGTGTTCGGCCAATAAGAACATGCCAGAGTATATTGGAAAACATGCAGGAAGTTGGCTCTAGAGGACCAGGGTTCCCTACCCCTGCTCTAAATCCTGATCTCAACCTGTTCATTCTAAATGATGTGGAAGTTGTGAATGGTGCCATCCCAAACAAAGCTGACCAAACAATGGGGCAGCACGCTCTTGAGGAGTGGGCTGAAATACTTGACAGGTCTCTTTGAATTTTAGCGTAACCCTCTGAACAGTGGGATTACTTCAGAGGGTTAAATTAGTTTAATCATATCATTGTTTTTCAGGTTCATACTTTCTGTTATATTGCTGAACATCGGTTCAAAGCAGAGCCTGCTTTCACGGGGGAACTTGCTTTGGTGCTTACCAAACACAGGAATGTGTCAAATAGAAAGTTTGGAGGAGGAGGGTTGACAATTTTGGATTGTTTTTCAACAGCTGAGCTTTAATTCTTTAAAAAAAATCTAGATCTTTTAGCATGCAGGTTCTATCTAAACAGTTCCATGCTCGCGGGTTTGGGGAAGCCCCCTTCTTGTTCCAGCATGTCTGCACAAAGAAGGTCCATGAAGACAGAATGAGAGAGTTTGGTGTGGAAGAACTTGATTGGAACCTATCCATGATAAATAAGAGCCACATTAAAACGGCATAATCGTTATTAAACAACCAAAGAGAAAAATTTAACAATAGATCAAAAGATGATCAGAGTGGGATTACAGTTCATTTGCATATAAAGGTAAAAAAGTAAATACTTTTGTCAAATACATGTAACATCTTGGAAATGTTCAGACTCACAACATTTGGGACAAAATCTTCTTCAATTTACTGGACATATCTGTTAAAATGTAACAGACTCTAAGTTTCATTTAAATGTGTGTATAAAACATAGTCTTTAAAACTTCAACACACAAATCTTATAGTGCTTTTACTTCTCCATGTTAGAAATGCTGATTTCCTTTTGGTGTCCGGGGTTGCTGGAGCCTGTCTCAGCTACTGTTGAGAAAAGGTGGGAAACCCTGGATAGATTGTCACTCTGATGCGGGGTCACACGATCATAGATGCACCTAAGGTCAGCTGGGATTCACAAATGAACAAAAGCAGCATGATTTCAGACTGTGTTGATTTCAACAGAGTTCCCCTACATTTATAGATCCTAAAGAACTGAAATGTTCATTTGTTGAATCTGCTGAATTAGAAGGTCATATTTACTGAAATATAAAGCTATTCCATCACATCTTCTTTGGTCAAGTTATATTTGAACATAGAACTATTATTTTGTAGGAGCTTCACAATTCTTGCATCCATTGAACTTTGTTGGAGAGTTTCTGCTGGAGTTTCTCTGCAGGATGTCAGAATATCCTCCAGAGCTGCTGTTGGACGTGAACGGCCTCCACCCTCACAGAGATTTGGCTTGAGGATGCTCAAAAGGGTTGAAGTGCACAAGTGACCCGGGTCCCTAAAACTCTTAACTGACCTGCTTTTTTTTTTCAAGGTGCACATCCTCCGAGGTGCTGCTCTCAGCCATCGTCAGTCTTGTTCGGCCGTGTGGCGGGGAAAAAAACAAGTTTTTTTGCATACTCCTGCAGCATGAAGATTTCGGGCATCTAGCATTAAATGGCTCTGGTGATAGTCAATGACACGAGAGCTCCATACCATTGGCTTAATCCATAAGGCGCTTTATTTGATTCGTTATCTCAAACTCCAGAGATAGTTTAGCACAGGACTAAATGTTGCATGGTCTAGAGTCTTGTCATCATTTACATTTGTGTGCTTTCATTCTTACTTGGTTAGTGTAAAGTTCTTGTAAGAAATTATAGGCTGCCTTACTAGTTAACCCCACAGAACTCCAGTCAGGCCAGCCATCAAGCCAGCAGGCCGATTCACTCGAGTCCATTTCCTGAAAAAGTTGCATGGACAGATCGAGTGACCAAAGGCTGATGCGTGTTTCAGAACGGCACACGACACTCTGCTAGGACTCAGAGGAAAGAAGAACGATGTGCACAACAGGACAGATTACAGTCAAGTTGGTGGTAATTCAGAGTGTAAGTAAATTGATTTAAGGATGAAAACACACTAACACAAAGTGAATTAGAAATCACGACAAATGTAAGTTAAAAGACGGGCGCATACGTTGTCCTGCTGCCATTTTTTGTATGTTTTGCTTGCAGCTGTTTTGTAGTTAAACTGCTTGTTGTAATGCAGCAGCTGCGTGTAAGCCAGCTGTTGTGAGAGAAGAAATGAGATCTTAATGTTGCTCACCAGGAAAGAAGGCTTAGAGGGCACTGGTGACCCGTGTCAAATTCAGCACAACTGGACTCTATAGGACTAGATGAAATGTTTCTAAACACAAACCAAAGTAGAATCTTTTAAACTGCACAGATCACTTTGAGGCTGTGGGGTAGTGGGTATCACTCTTGCTTCACAGTGAGAAGATTCTGTTCCAAATCCCAGCTGGGTCCTTTGTGTGTGCAGTTTGCATGTTCTCCTCACACATGCCTGGGTTTTCACTGGCCTCCAAAAACATGCTTCAGGGGTTTATTCTACATTTTTCCTTAGATGTTCCTGAGTGTGTGCAGCCCTCACACGCTCAGGAACAGTCCAACCATCCAAAGTTTATCTCTCCATCACCAGCCTCAGTACCAGTGAGAGGCGAGGAACTCTCGTTCACAGGACTAAGCAGGTGTAGTAGATGAATGGAGTAAACTATTTTTATTTTGAACATTGTCTCACAACTTAAGAGATAACAGAAATGCAATGTTTAAACCTGAGAAGTTGTTCAAATTCAAAGGATCCAGGTTTTTCTCTAGAGCAGCTGGAAAGTTTCTCTGTTGATTCTGACAGACCCAAACATAAAAACGATGACATCATGGCAAAACTGTTAAAGAAATGAATGTTGTGAAAATTAAAATTGGGAAAATTGCGGATGATGGCTGATTATGGGATGGCCACACCACCCATGGCTTAGTGGCCATTTTGTGGCAAAGTGTGAGATTTAAAAAAAGGAAACGTTTCATAAACATAGGATTAGGCCACTGGATAGCTCAGTTGGCTAGGTTTGGTCTGGCGTGATGAGACCGTTCAGACTGCTGCTTGTCTGGGTCTCCCTGGTCCCGAGAATCCAGTTGTGTCATAGAGGGAAGGGCATCCGGCGTAAAACTCGACCAACCAATCACAATGATTGCTGCTTTTGCTGTGGTGACCCCTGATGGAATGTGCCGAAGAGTCAACAAATAATAAAGGATATGAACATATTAGGAATGTGGGCGTGGTTAAGAAGATAATCTCCGTTACTAGGAACATCCAGAAGTCTATTTTTGCAGATTCTTCTGAAACTCACATCAACTTGTTCGGTATCCTCAGGCGACCAAAACCTAAAGTGGTTTCTATGGAGATAAACCAACAGAAAAGCCACCATTTAAAAAAAAAAAAGTGTTTTTACATCAATATGTCACATGCAGCTCTGATCAGCGTGATGACATAGGCAGAATTTAAGGAGTGTGATGTGTAGCAGCTAAGTGAGTGAGACGGGGGGGCGACGGGCGGGCAGCACCCACTGGCCATGCAGCGCTGCTCGCGTAATGTTTGTTACTACCTGGAATGTATGCAGCCATTCATGTTTAGGCAACAGGTTCATCTTAGAGAAGGTAAAGACAGAAAGAAGCTCTGGTATCATGTCATATTTATGAGCAGCACAACAAGCAACAAACCATCTCAACCAAAATAACTGAAGGCAGTCGCAGCGCTGATGGAAGTCTGAACTGAAAAACCTCTTTGTGAAGAAGAAGCACGTCTCTAATGTGATCAGAAATCTGAGGCCTCCTGTTGTTTACATGAGCTAGTTTGAGGTGGTTCTCTGCTCTGCTCTTCCTAGTAACAACAGCCTCTCCATGCATGTCTCCTTCACTCCAGAGGAAGCTTGTGATTGGTCTATATTTTTATATCTAACTGCTGGACATGAACAGAAGTGAGTGTGGTGGGTGCATGACTGAAATCTGTGGCTGTGTGTTAATTCACAGTGAGATTCATTTCATCAAAATGGTGTGAAAACGGATTCTCAGTCTGAAAACTCAACTTAAGAAATGATCTTCCTCACATAAAACACACAAGGAGCTCTAGATACATTTTACTGAAACTGTAGACAATGTGGATGGTAAAAGTAGATATAACTCAGTGTCTAGTGGACTATAAATATAAAAACCAAATGAGTGCATTTAAGATTTGAATGTGAAAAAAGATTAGATTGGATTGGATTCAGGCTTGAAAATCACTACAATTCTTTAGATGTGTTGGTTTAATAAAGACGTTTTCAAAGTAGAAAACAAGTAATCTTATTATAAAACATTACCAAATAAACATTTGGACTTGGTTTGTCTTCTGTCAATAAAGATCTTTAACCTCTTCTCTGTGAAGTTTTATTCAATTCTGAAACACATTCTGGTTTAAGAGCTTTTAAGATGAGCTCATTCTGAAGGTTAGGGGAACAACAACCGAACAAAACACAACACTCAACAGTCCAATGACGGGGTGAGACGAAGGTCCCGACTGGATCAACCTGGCTGGTCAAACTGCAGCAGGACTCTCAGTGGGTTTCATTTCTAACCACATTGGAGAAAGAGAACAGAAGGTTGTGTTATTTTTCCAGGTTAGCTTTGTGAGGGACTTCCATTCCAAATATCAAACTTAAAGGTTCTCTCCATGCCTTCCTTCCCTCCCTGTGTCCTGTTGGTTTAGCACCACTATCATTATTTTGTATTGTATTTGACACATTTTCCAGCTTTGGCTCACCTGCCTGGACTCACAAATGATCTGAAGTGACATCACATTTGGAACCAATAGAGTTCAATGATGTCACTCATTTATCCCTTTGGGATATGAATGAAGTTCAATTCAACTCTAATTCATCCCACAGGTGTTCTATGGGCTTCAGGTCAGGACTCTGTGCAGGCCAGTCCAGTTCAGACTCTGTTGGACCTTGCTTTGTGTTCTGTGGTGTTGGAAGAGGAAGGGAGCGCTCATTTGACTGTAGAACATTTAGGAAGTTTCCCGACTGGATTTGTTGTACAGTATCATCCTCTGACAGTTCTGAGATCCTGAGAGAGGAACATTCTTTCATGTTTGTAAAGACAGTCTGTATGTCTGAGGGTTTGATTTTATGAACCTGTGAGCAGAATAAGTGATTAAGACGCCTGATTCAGAGTCAATTCTTTTAATATAATGATTTGTACATGTTATCTATGGTCTGCATGTTCTGTAGATGAGGAGCTGCTGATCGAGCGGAGCATCCACAAAGGAATGATCAACCCTGGAGAGGAGAAACAGACTGTGGAGCACAAAAGTTTGGTCACCAGCATGCAGTACACCATTCGGGTGCGCTGCCATGAGCACTACTATGCAGCAAGTGCAACCAAGTGTGCCGACCTCGTGATGACTACTTCGGCCATTATGTGTGTGACCAGTTAGGAAACAGAAAATGTATGGAGGGATGGACGGGGCCAGACTGCAAAACAGGTGAGGACGAAAAAAACCAACTCAAAAAATTTAAATATGTATTTTAATTCAGCTTCAGTCAGTACTAACAACACCATCAAATACTGTACAATACGGGATCAAAGCCTGATATTATTCAACGTCACAAAGAAAAGCTGACATCATGCTTCATTAACTGTTAAAATCACACAACAAAAAGGTAACAATGAACTTGCAGCCATCCTTCACTTCGTTGAATAGTTGAGCATCATTAGCATCGGTGTGGATGGCTTTGGAGGAGCAGTCGTTTATGTAATGAAAGACATCTGTTTGTTCTAACAGTACCAGTAATACCATTGATGCTATAGTTTATAAACGAATTATAAACGAATGTGTTCCTTTTTCTTCTTTTACATGATCTCCAAACAGCCATCTGCAAACCAGGATGTCACAGCGCTCATGGAACATGCAGCATCCCAGGAGAATGCAAGTAAGTCCACGTTTGAGACCTCTTTGACTTAGTTCATGCTTCAGCCGCAGTGTCCGCTCGGGTGGGTCGGGGGGGCCCCAGCTAAACATGTGCAGGTTTGTCCTCCTAGCTACATTCATTTATAGCCTGACATTGACCAAAAATGTGAACTGTAAATAGAAGGATACTCCTGGAGTGTCCAGTAGAGGCTTCTGGCTGAACGTTATGGTCAGTGAAGATCAAAAAGGGTCGCAGAGTCACATGCTTTTTAAAACGGGTAAAAGCAACGGGGTTAGAACTGTCCTCCCCCAGTTACTCTCAAAAGCAAAGAAAGAAGCACAGCAGCCTCTTTTAAAAACATCAACACCACTGTGGGTAATGACAATGATATTCCTAATGTACAATGACTGAATATCTGCATTTTAAACTAATCCTTAAAAATTAAACAGTTTAATTTTTATTTAGAGCAGCAACATCATTAGTTATTGTTATAATACAGAAATGATATCTCAAATAGAATCAAAAAGCCTGATGGTATTTCTGAAAATGCAGTGAGACATCAACCATAAACCAACCAAGCCCAGGATGCTAAAGCTGCAGGAGCACCAGAACATCAGAAACAGCACATTCAACTGTTTTGGGCTTATTCAGAACTAACTGCATTATGTGCTCGTCTTTCCCTCTTTTTAAAACAGAATATTTCACACCTCCCAGACAGTAAAAACTTTCTCTTCATCACTTTCACTGTTTTTGAAACATACAGTATAATAGAATAATAGAAAGCAGCATTGTGTGGTTGTTACAGATATTTTGGACTTAACAGTGGTCATGTTCTTAATTAAGTTATTAATGTACCAGAAGGGGGTGGGGCTTGTAGTTTGCAAACATTTATTGAAGTGAAACCAGTGTTTAGATGATATGCATCACTAACACTGACTCCCTGAAGGTGGATCTGTGCTTGACCAGGACTGCTGTCATACATTCTTGGCATTGTAGTTCTGCTTCAAGGTTAGAGGCCTCGTGTTATCTGGGGCCCTGAACATTTGTCTGTCTTGCCTATCGGCATGTGGCCGTTCGCTTCAGGAACTGCGGAGCAGTCATGTCAGAGGCAGTGTTGTGTGGAACTTGAGTTTGTAGGAGAAGAAGTGAGGTCGGAGTTCAATCAATCAACTTTATTTCTATAGCACTTTTCATATGTAGAATAACACAAAGTGCTTTACACATAAATAAATGGCTGCTAAGATGGATCTGACTGAACACTAATGCCCCCCCACTCCCCCCTTTTTTCCACTGCCTCAAGGCATCAAGGCCAATAATCCCAGCCTCATGCTTAGATAGATATTTTGTATCTATCTGAGCTTTTGAACTAAAGATTTAGCCTCAGTGATAGTCGAGGCTTAAGTGCACTTCTGTACCTGTCCACTGCCTGAAGTCTAACGTCAACCAAGCCCTGACCGTTGTCTTGAGTTTAGAGGTAAGAGCTCAGCCAGTAACAGAGCTCTGCCTCCTGACCACACTTCTCCAGACTCGCCTTGTTCCCACCTGACCCCTTTCATGCCTTTTGGGAAACACATTGAATTAATTGGTCTCAGTTAAATTTCTTGCTGTGTTGGCAAATTTATTTAACCAGTTATAAATAAAAAATTCCAATATATATATGAATAATTATATTCTGAATAAATCTATTTTTGAAAAACAAGTCATTCTTTCTCAGGGAAGTTTTACATTATAAGTCACCGTGCTTTACAATAATCACCACAAGGTATTTTATTGACTAGAAAATTAATTAATCATACTCAATATTTTGATTTTTTTTGCAATATGTTTATTCAAACTTATAATATTGCGTGTTTTCAGCAGAGACACTTTCTTCTGCATGTTCTCGCTGAAACACAGAATTCCACGAACAGCAGGATGCAACCAAACTGGCTGCCGGCAGTCTTACATCAGGCCTCCAGTGTAAATATAGTAAACAACCAACTCCTGATTGCACATTCCAGAGAGCAGTTTGTTAGAAAACACACAGGCTGAAGGAAAAACTGTGTGTACAGGTCTGCCTTTCCAGACATTTATGATTCATCTAAGCCCAAAATGTTCAGTTATTACAAATGTCACAAAAACACGGACTTGTTTGCAAACCAAACCAGTCAAGCCAAGATTTGAAGCAAAAGTCAGTTTACTAGCGTGTGAATGTGCGGCTCAGGAAAGGAAATAAATGTTTTGACTTAACTTCAGGCCTTTTTTGAAGGCAGGCATTTCTGAAAACTGCTTCATGAATGTAGGAAGGACATTTGGAGTGTTAGGAAACCTCATTCTCTCACATATGATCACACACACAGTGCCAAGAGCTCGAAGGGAAACCAAAAGAAAGAGAGGTGGGGTTTTTTGAGGATGCAGGGTTGATTAATGAAGATACCATAAAAAAATGAAACTGACATTTCTCAGAGAAAATGGCCAGAGGATTAGTATCGGGAAAACATCTTGGAATGTGTCTCGGCATGTTTTTTGGAGCTTCCCTAGGATCAAAGACTCACACACGCAGCTGAGAAAAAAGAAGAGAAAAGTAGCAGTCCTTAATTCTGAGTGGATTTTGGGTTATAATTGGACATATACTGTATCCTCCGAGTATACGTTGCAGTATTTTTCATAGTTTAGCTAGGGGTGTGACTTATACTCAGGAGCAACTTATTTGTAGTTTTTTTTAGACCTAAATAGGCTCATTATTAGTTATTTTACCAGAACACTGGTTGTACTCTTGTGGTTGTTCCCTCTAACAACCACTAGAGGGCGGTGCATCCGAATATAAGCAGTTGCTACTGAGAGCAGAAGAAGTGTCGTCCAAAACAAACGTGGAAAAGAATCTGACTGTTTTCCTCTTTAACTTCAATATTTTTCTTATACAGATCAAAAGACGAGTATTCTTGTTTTTATTTATTTTTTAGCTACGTGTGGGCTTGGTTGATTTGTTCTGAAACATCAGACCTTTCTCCTAAAAGTGCGACTTATACTCCAGAGCCACTTATATATGGTTTTCTTCTTCTTGATCAGACATGTTTTTTTCTTGCAACTTATACTTCGGAAAATATGTTGATCGACTTTCTAAAACGCAAAATGAAAAAAGGCGTCATATTGATAAAAGTGGAAGATTACGAGTCAGAACATCCATCTGGGAAAAGTAAGCCGTGTGTAGAATATACAGATATGTCAAATAGTCATTCCTCTTTCTGCTCTTGATTGAATCATTTTCACAAACACCGTGTGTCATAGCAGATGTCCCCGTTGCTTTTCTTAGAGTCTTTGTTTCCAATGATCCTATGGTGTTACACGGTTCGTTAAAAAGGCCAAAAACAAAGAAAACAACAAGTTACATTTTTTGGGGAACTCGAACTATATATATATAGAAACTTATATATTTAGTTTGAAAAAATAAATATTTAGGTTAGATTTTAAATATTTAACGAGCAAACTAAATATTTAATTGCAAAACTTAAATATTTAGTTTGTAGGCTAAATATTTGGCTTAAAATTAAATATTTAGTTGGTTAACTAAATATTTAGTTATTAAATGTAACATTTATAAATATATTAATTTAAAGGGTGAGAATATGCATTTGAAAAACAAAACCTGTTTTTTTTTCTCCTAAAACACGCTAAATATCTGAAAACATTGATGTAAAAATTTTACATCTCTGATTTACAAACGGCACCCCATGTAGGGAGCAACCAAAAGAAGATCGAGCTAAAAGACCTTTAGAATCATGGACTTATCCCGTTTGACTTTATCTTCACCAAACCTGACCTCAGGTTGCATTTGTTATCTGTGGTTTGTAAAACCTCAGCACTCATTTTAAAAGGTACCATGCAGAAAAGGAGGTTGGAATCCACTTGTTTAAACCTGATTCCTCACTGTCTTATCTAAACAAAGGGCTTCAGATTGTGTGCTTATTTAACACTGGCATTTTTCATGAAAGTTATGTGCTTTAGGTCTGGGCTCTAAGACAACTGGAATTGCTAAGAAGACAATGTGCACTGGGACTGTATTGATACCTAAAAAGTGTTAAAGAGTGTCAAAACATGTGCAATAATTTCATTTGTTTTATTTACCAAAACATTCTGATTGGAAGATCTGTAGCTAAAAGCTAAATAAGAGAAATAATATGTTTTGCCAAAGACCCTTCCACTTAAACTGAAAAAATGGCTGTAAAAATTAGAACACCTTTTTAGCTGATAACAAAAAACAACAACTTTTGGTCACTTTTGTATTGACATGTTGGTAAAACTCAGTCATTTTAGTTTTTTACTACTTTGCTGTTAATTCCATCAACATCACTACAGCTTTATGTTGTTCTGTCTTATCTTTGCTGATAAACATGTTCTTTAAAACAGAAGAAATTATCAAAAATGGTTAATAACAAGAGAAAAAGAGGAAGAGAGTTCAGATGCATAAGCAGAAACACGAGCATCGAGACAGAATCAAGAAAAAAGCATCTTAGTTTGACAGAGGAGAAACTATAAATGGGTTTTTGGGATCTTGTTTCTTACACACAGCGCTTTCACAACCTACGCTCGCTCATGTAATACTACTAAACATGTAGCTAGGCAACAGCAGGCCAAGTCTGTCTTTTGGATTTGGGGGTGCAAGACTCGCCTGTAAATAGCTCAGTGTTCCCGCACAGACTCACCAGCAGCCCCCCAGACCTCTGCCCCGTCCAACATCCCTTCCCCGGGGTGTGGTGCGTCTGAGGGCCGAGATATTTTGGGCTCCTGCTGTCCCTCCCCCCCCTTTGATGGGTCAGTCAGCAGGAGCCTGGTGTTGGGGCTTGTGGGTTCTGCCACCCTGGGGTTTCTGCTGCCTGAACCCATTTTCATGCTGCTCCACACTGCAGCCAGACAGACTGTCCACACTGCAACCACCGCGCCACCAGCGGTACTGTGCTGGGCACCGCCGCCAACCGCAGAGGGAGACAGCAACACATGAAGCAGCTAACAATGCAGAGCCCTGATACACACCCATGCTGAAGCAAACACACACTCCACACTGCTGGCTGTGTTCAAAACACGACATGTAGGTGTACATGTGGACGTGGGGTCCCACATCTAACTTCAATGTTTGCAGGTACATTTTCTCTGCAGATTCAGAAAACTATATGTTGAAAAGTGTTAAATTCTCTATTTGAGTCGGTGATAAAATACAGAGCGCTAAAATGATCATTAAACTGCTGACGTTAGGCAGTTTTTGTCATAAATGTATGTTAGTCTTCACTGAAAAATTGAAGGAATTTAACAACTAAAAATTAAATTATGGCATTCATTTATCAAATTTAACATTTTCTATGCTTTTTGTTTAGTAAATAATCCACCGTTGATAGATATAACAGCATTCCTACTGTGATTAAAAATCGTCTTCCAAAAGTTCACTTGTTTTTTTTTTTTCATTTATAATGTACCTTTTAACAACCAAGGTTGTTTAAAGATTATATGCAAAAATAGTAAGAGGAACATTAAATCAAACTAAAGTTGCATTACTAGTAAAAATGCTTGAGTGAATGTTTTTTTCTGAGATTCGCTGAAGATGCTAAAGCTTTTTGCAAAAACTGCTGATGGAGTTTACCTTAACTGCTGAAGGGATTTACTGAAAATGCAAAAGCTATTAGCAAAATGTTACGTTTGCTAAAAGACTGGAAATTGTGTTAAAGAACTCTAAAAGAGCGCTGAAGTTGACCTAGATTTCTGAAAAAATTGTTATGGAATTGCTTAAAAAACCCTAACACATGCCAATTTAGCAAAAATATTTAGCGTGTTGCTTAAATATGAGCTAAACTACAAATTAGCCTAAAATTTCTCAACAAACTAGATTTGCCAAAAACCTTAGCTTATTGCTAAGATATTTGGTGAAATCCATTTTTTTTAAATCACTATAAAAGATGAAAACTTAGCCCATGAATATATTTTTTTTTTTATTTGAAGACTTTCTCATTCATATCTTATGGAAAATATTTTGCTCAATATTTCAAAAACTATAAAGTATATGAATACCTAAAATACATGCAGTGATGTTCTGAACGAGCTGAACATTTTCATACCAAGATTACTGAAATCTCTGAAAGTGTGATTGAGTTTTTACGTGCCGAAAAACATACAGAAAGGAGCAGGAGGATCACTTATGTGTGAATGCTGATTATACATTCACACAATAATAAGTAAATGTTTGGTTATGATTTATTTCTCTCCAAATCAGCCAAGTAAAGTCACAAATCCGGTATTCTATCTACCGTGAGCGGAGACGAAAACACTGGAGCAACTGTCATCAGATAGCAGAGCAGACACCACAGCAATCTATAGATCTGTTCTATTGATCAAGCCCCTTTAACCCTTGTGCTATACTAGGTGTGTTTACATTAAGGTGGGGTCATCTGGACCCACAAGACAGCGCTGAACTGTTTATTTAAATGACTTTTTATCTTCACTAGCAGACATGAAATCCTGTCCTCATCAATGTAAGGTTGGGGTCATCTGGACCCCATGAGAGAGCAGGAGGGTTAAAACGAATGCACACGATGAGTGCTGTAGTAGGAAAACAAGACAGCCACAAATCCAATCAGATTCAGTCAAATTCTACAATTGATTTTAAGTAAAACATTTGCATGATTTCAAAGACTAACGTGTTAGTGAATTATAACGATAGGTGGAATAATAGAGACATGTTTCAAATTGGATAAAAAATGTCAAACAGGCTAAGAGCAAAAAGATAAAACAAAGCCAGAATGTCATGGTTCATGTGCATACAGGAGTAAACAGATGTTTAAGAGCATTTTTACTTTGCTTCAGAGTTGCTGTTTCAGGAGCTGAGGAGGACTGTCACTGGAAGCTGGTTGGAGGACTCCAGCGTTCTGGTAACGTTGAGCCATCAAAGGGTTAAGGTGGTTGGTTTGGTGGTCAAAGAAGAAGCTGAGGTTATGACTGTTAAAAACAAAGTGGTATTCTGAAACTGGTTTTAACAATATATGTGGAGGGAAACCTTCAGGCAACAGTTTTCATTTTCCCTCAGATTTCCTGGTAACATTCATAAGACGTCGGTGGCTTCAGTAAACCAGAGCCATGATGGAGTCGAAGCTTTTGCTGCTCTGCTTGTGTCAGAATTAAAGTCATGAACTATCAGGACTCTGAGTCTACAGAAAAGAGAAATACATCTGAAGTATTAATACTGGAACTAAAGATTTAAAGCAGAACCATAAAAAAAAAACATTTTGGAAAAGGTCATAAAATCCAGCAGTTTAAATAATTCTTTGAATGACCGAGTCACTTCTCTGGATGACTGCCCTCCAAAACACGTCGGCATCATTTTCATGGTTTAGTCCAGGGGTCTGCAACCTGTCATGATCAGAGAGCCTGAGGATCCAGTTTATTGGACTAAAATCCAACGGGAGCCGCGCAGTCCCCTCCTCAAAGTTAGAAAGATACTCTTCATTTATGGTTGAGTCATTAATAGAATATAGCTTTAAAATAACCTCTACTCATTAATTAACTTATTTTACCTTTGAAAGCACCTCAGACAAGTTCCTTTCAAAATAAAATGTATCCTGTGTTTGATAAGATTTACTTGAACTAAAAATGTTAAAATGTCTTTTCTGTCATTGTGACATTCCTTCATCTTTTTCCTCTTTTTACTGTTGAATATAAACACAACAACTTTGGTGTAGAACTAAATGCAATAAAATGATGTCATTCTAATAATAATCCACTCCAATGGTAGATTAAACCTTTTACCATCATTTTCCTCAATTTTGTAAAGAATCTAAACATAAATGACCAAATGTCATTAATTAAAAAGAACCAATACTAAAAAACCAGCTTTTATTCAAATGATTTCAGTTTTTCTGAAAAGCCAAAGAGCCAGAATGGAGGAAAAAGAGCTGCATGTGGCTCCAGGCCTCAGGCTGGAGACCTCTGGTTTAACCAAGCAAAACCATTTCCTCTATTTTAAAACTGCTTCATGAACACGTTTCAGTGTTTCGTGAATAAGAAAACATCCTTGTTGATTAAGACGGGGGATGGTGAATTAGGTGGAGATCCAAGTCCAGCTTGCACAGATCAAACCATGATTCTGTCTTTTAACCCTTTATACCTTTATTTAGAACTGGAGTTAGAGGCCATTGGGCCACCGTTGATGTCCCAGGTCAGCGTGGGGGCAGTATGCGTGCGGCGGCCCCCACCTCCCCACTCTTGGTCCAAACAATACTGAGAAGCCCCTGATGTTCTTGGATCGTCTCTGTTCAGATCTTGTTTCTGACAGAGAGAGTTCTGCTAAGTCTCTCTGGCCACAGTTTGTCTTTGTGAGTGATCATGTGAACTTCCTTCACGGAACAGAGACGTCTCTCTGACATCCTAGAAGGCTGAATGAGTTCCTGCCACCGTCCACGCCGTTCAAAGAACCCTTCTCCAAGCTTTGGTTTCTGTGTGAAGAGATGACAGCGCTGTGGTTGGTTATGATGTGGATGTTGCTCCTCCCCGTTGTTCTGCAAGACAGAATAATGGATGTGAAGTCATTAGGAAACTGTGACCAGACAAACGGCAGCAAGAAGAGGGAAACTCTCGTACTTTCATTTACCAAATCCTTTTCTCTACTTTGGGGTTTTATCAAAATATCTTGGACTGTTCCGCTCATTTGAATTCATCTTCTTTTTATTCTTAGACATTTACTTTAAATCAAAATCCAGTCCTGCAACAATCTTCTTTCCAGCGTGAGTTTATTTCTTGTTTATTTTCTTCTCTCGTTTTGTTTTCAGTCTGATTCACTTTTATGGACATGAAGTATCAACATTTTCATGGTTTTGTGCTTTAGTGTGATGATAAATTTCTGAACATTTTGATCTGCAGAACCAACAGAACATTAGAGGGAGGATGTGTTTTGAGGACACTGACATTTTGAATGATGCAAGAACTTGGTTTTGGAGCACAGATGAACTGTTTTTGGGAGAGAGACGAGCTTTTGCTGCTTGTCCATGCTGCTGTGCTGCAGGACACGGGTTATTTTAAGGAATGATCAAAGAGTTTAGAGAATCTCATTTCTGATAAAAGAAATGAGTCAAAGTCATTAAGAGTAGACCAGAATTTTCTTTTTAACCAGGAGCGGACAGTTTTGGAAGAGAGATGATATTTTCCTGCAGATCAAGAGGGTTTTGCTGAAACATAAAGACTGTTCTGGCCAAAGCACAGAGAGCTTTGAAAATGTTATTTCTGTTTCAAGAAATGAGACAAAGCGATAGAAAAAAACGATAAAACAGTGGTGACTCTGAAATGACCCTGTTCAAAAGTCTCCATCCTCCAGTTCTTCACCTCTTGTGTTTCCTCCTTCTCCATCAGGAACATCTTGAATTCTCTGGCTTCGTTGTGGATGAAGTTCTTTATTTTCTCTAAGGGTAAAGCCGTTCATTCTTCTTGAAATCCTTGTTCTGTCTCGCTCTAACTGTCCGTCTGAGATCTCCTCCGAGTGGATCAATAATATTGAGGTCAGGAGTCACTCCAGAACCTTCAGCTGGTTCTGCTGGACTGGGTCTTGTGTTCTGGATGTCCATCCTCTGAGCTGAAGAGTGACAGTTTTCCTCCAGTATCTTCTGATAATCTGCTGCCTTCATCAGTTCTGACCCAGTTTCCTGTCTTTGTAGCTCACACATCCCAAACCATGAGTGATCCACCTCCGTGTTTGACAGTAGGAATCGTGTTATTGTCCTCACAGATCTCGTTGACTCCTCTCCAAATGTAGCCTTTCTAGTTGTGAACAGAAAGTTCAGTCTTGGTCTCATCGCTCTGCATGACTTTGGTCCAGAGGTCCAGAGGTTTGTCTCTGTGCTGTTTTGTCTCTTTCCTGCGTCGACTCGACCATGCAGCTCATTTTTCTTCATGGACCTCCTTGTGGTACATCTGGAACCATCCACACCACAGTTTTCAGAGTCCTGGATCACAGATGAACTTCTTTGTGGGTTTTCTTTGCATCCATAAGGATTTTTCTGCCAGTTGTAGCAGAAATGTTTGTGATGGTGCTTCAGTTTCAACAGAACTCCTCACTTTCTGCTTCTTGATCAAAGTTTGAACTCTGACTGACGTTCTCAGAAAATCTTCTCATCTTATATCTTCAGTTACCTTTTCCCGTAGATCTTTTGACAGCTCTTTAGCTTTCCTCATGACTCAGGATCCAGAAATGTCAGTGGAGAACTGGATGAAGGTTGAAGGTTCTGTTGGAGACCAGAACCTCCAAGACCTTCTGTACACACATTGATTACAGGTAAAGCAGTCCCAGGTGAGGATGGTTACCTGTAGCTGTCATTCAAAGCCTTTTGGATCAGCTTGTGTTCATGTTTTCAGGACATCAGAGTGTGTCAACTTTTGAACAGAGTCATTTGGGAAGTTTCTGTTTTCATTATGATTTTAAAAAGATAAAGAGAATTTTGACAATAAATGACTTCAACCAACCACTAAATATGAGTGGAAAAAAGGTTTCATGGTATCATTCAAATCTTATGAAAAGTGCAGAAGAAATCTTCCAGGGAATGTGAACTTATGAACACAACTGTAACTGTAAAACTGTTGTTTGTATCAAAAGGGTTTGTGAAGTGACCCTGAAGTTAATGTTAGTTCATAATTTTTAACCCTTCTGCTCTCCTTGGCTTGTTTACATCAGGAGTGGGGTCATCTGGACCCCACAAGACAGTGCCCTGAACATTTTTTAATCTTTGATTTTTGAGTTTCACTAATGTCCATGACAGACATAAAATCCTGTCCACCTTTGTCATGGAAGGAATCACACATCAGTATATGATTGGAGTCATCTGGACCCCCCAGAGAAAGAGGAAGAGTTAAATGGATTTCAGGATCTGCTTTGATTAAAACTGTGACAGCTTTCATCACAGCTGGTTTTGTGGTCAGTCACTGTTCTTCACTCCAGACAACTCTAATGCAGAATGAACTTCTTTTGTAATCTGTCACGGATCAGCAGTCGTGTCTTCTGATGTACCACAGGTACAGCAATGATGGTTGCAGACAATGTTGGATTATGATGTCACATTACCTCCTAATCTGGAGCTCTTACTGATATCAGTGACCCAGACAAAGTTCTTTTGTGTTTTTAACTTGAAATTATCCAACGTCTCAGGCATCAGACTGAAACTCTGGTTGGCATTCGTGAAAACATCCACAAACCAGTTGCTCATGACCTACTAGCCAGTTTAAACAGTTACAATAGTGTTACCAATGTAGGTATTTGTCTTGATGAACATTTAATTTGGGTATATCTGTCACACATAAAAACCTGGGAGGACCTCATCTCACACACAGCAAAACACATCATGTGTTTTATTAAACCTAAAGCAGGATTGTGGTCACTGTTCTGCATTTTGCACATCTGACCAAAATAACTCACAAACGTCTGCATTGTTTCATCGAGTAGAAGTTCAAACTCTGAGAGTCCAGGACATCCTCTCAGTTCATGTCGATACCTCCAAATGCCAGAGGCAGAGTTTTGAGACTTCCTAAGTAATGACAGTTTCAGGATTGCAAAACCGTGCCTGTGGATGAGCTTTGGGCGGAGCTGCTCCTCTCCAGCGGCTGCTGCGCTCAGGAGCAGCTGCCCCTTCCCCGCCTGCACCTCTCTTTGATCCCTCGTGTGGGGGCATTACTGGGCATTACTCCATCAGCAGGGCAGACACAAGATGATCAGCTGCCTCGCTTGTATGGCAGTGGCCTGATCACCATGTCTTAAGCTCACTTCACAGAAAACAATCCAACCTTGAGAGTTTCAGCATTTGCTCCAGCAGCAGTCTGTTCCGCCGCTGCACTGCTTGATTGACACACCTATCTGTTCACAAGCAGAATTCTCTTTTAGAACCATTTTAAACTGAAATTATTTTTAAACAGGAAATGGTCTTGATGTGAAATGTGCAGTTTTGGCATTTGTGCGGGTTCATCTCCAATCTGTTGCAGTGAGCAGCTGCCTGAAGGGCTCTCTGCAGCTCTCTGCAGGGCAACAGCCAGGCTGCTCCATCTACGTCTATTTTCAAGTGGTCGTGACAGTAAAGGGGGGAGGCAGGAGGGGGGGGGGGGAGTCTGACTTGAAATAGGCCGAGAGAGAAATGACAGGACAGGTGGGACTAGGTTGCCGCTAGCCTTGGAATAACAGCATGCTGACATAAACCAACAGATTAGCTAACCCCTGTGCAGGCCTCTGCTCCAAGATGACAAACCATCATTTCAAAATCCAAGTTTGAGCCCAGCAGATCTCATGAATGCCAGAAGAAAGCATGCTACACATGTGGGGGGAAGAAAATGAAAAGCTAACATCCCCACGTCTGATCAAGAGTTCAAACACAAACGACTCACATTCAAAAATAAAAAACATTTTTATCCAGGGGATTTAAACTCAATGAACACATATGATATTGCTTAATTAATAGCAAAAAATAAATTGTAATGATGAAAAGATTCAACAATCAAAAAACATTTGACTATTTTATCATGCTTATCCATTTGGGTTGTTTCATTAACAGAAATAAATCATTCTCAGTGCCGTGTGCAGATTTCTGACCGTAGTTCCTCATCCAAATATGTCTGTTCATTTTTATTTAACAAGCTGTGGTCAATATTTTATCCAACGCGATTTACAGACTGTTTTTCAGAATTGAGAATAATTTTGGGATTGGTGACTTTACTTTTCAGAGATTGACCACTGAGTTACAGCTACAGATCCACAGGCTCCAGCATCACCATCATTGTTATTTAGAATTAACTTATCATCCTCTCAAAGTAGTTGTAAGGAAGCCTTTTTAAATAAATAGATGTTACAGCTTTTCCCAAATGCAAAAACACATTTTCTGAAACATTTAACCAATTTAACCAAATATCAAACACAAGTTTCCAAATATAAGCTAAATATACAAGATTCTTGACTCTTGAGTCAAAAGCTCATTTTCAGGTGAAAAGGAAAACTCTGCTGTCAAAACACACACAGCAAACACAACACACTACACATCAAAACTCTTGATACTGTTCACAAACTGGCTTATACAAAATTGCACCCTCCCCTCCAATTAAAAATAGAATAAAACAGTATTGAGGATTTTATTTTGTAATTTTTTACTGTAAATCCAGGTTCACCTTTAATGCATTTTCACTTCACTGGATCAACTGAGATGAGATGTCTTCACAACAATCCATGTTTAAGGTCTGCAACAGGTTTTATGGAGTGTATTGTTCTCTTCCTCCAATGCAAAATAGAAAAAAAAAATCTTCAATCTGATTATGGAGAACAAGGTGGAAGAAAACTGATACAAATTATTGATTAGTGTTGAACTGTCTGATGGGTAAACTTTAGTGAAAACTGATATTGTCCCAGAAAATCTACTCTTTGTTATTTTCTTGTTGAATTTATGAATGATACAGATTATAGTAACAAGTTGAACCTGCAGAGTTGAGGGTTGACCTTTTGACCTTCTTCCCTCATGGTCATTCCATAAACCAACATATGGTCAATAACTATGACCTGGATCTCATCAGAACCTTGTTCTTCATCTGGGTCCAGGTCTTGGTCTTTCTCTGTTATCCATCATTGAAAAGCATCTCGTTATTCCAGAACTTTCCTGATATTTACTGTATTTGATCTGCAACAACTGTCTTCAGTTTTGACCAGTTGTGTGTTGATGGTGATGGTTGTGTTGGAACAGAGTTTGAGTTTTGACTCTTTGTGTTCAATTTTTGCTCTTGTGTGTTGTGAATACCAGCTGTGTTTTAAAAGTCAGAATGTCTCCTGTGTTCTGGAAAGAGTGAATTTGAAATCTGAAAATGGTGGGTTAAAAGCAAATTGTGTTTTAGGTTTCAACCAAAGAGTGATGTTTTTAGAAAAGAGTGAAAGCAGTTGATCAGCTGGTTTGGAGAATGACACTCAGTGTTTCTACAATTGAAAGGCTTTGAGCAGCTTCATCAGCTGCTTGAGTAAACCATATTCTGTATTCTTTCTCCTAAATGTGTTTTTTTTTGCATATTAAAAACACTAACATAAGATTTTTCAACATCTAAATCTAGTGTATTTAAAAGGCGTTGACCAGGAGTTCATGTATCCGTTTCTCTGTTAATTACCTGTAATAACAGCTGGTCTGCTTATGAAGGTGGGAATGTTTAAAAACAGAAGAGCTGCTGCTTCATTCTCTCAAATGAACTACAGACTTTTAGCTTTTCCACTGATTAGACTGTCAGCCACATAGGTCAACAGTTAGTGTATGATTGAAGAAATCTGTGGGTTGTTGTTTGCAGATGTAAGTACGGATGGGACGGCTTGTTGTGTGACCAGTGTTTGCCATACCCCGGTTGTGTCCACGGGACCTGCAACGAGCCGTGGAAGTGTACCTGTGAGAAGAACTGGGGAGGTCTCCTCTGTGATAAAGGTCAGAGTAAACTTATGTCATTGATTTAAACCTGTTCCTACTATACATTCATTTATTCTTTTTTGGACCTTTGCATCTTTTGTAAAGACAATCAAAATATCTCTTTAAAAGTGATTTTCAAAAGTGCAAGCAAAAAAAAACTGCATTGATTCCTAATTGATCAAGTCTATTTTGTTATCTAGTGTATGAGACATGCACTGCATCAATTCTATTCAAGTTTATCTATACAGCCCAATATCACAAAAGCGATGGTCTCACTGGTCTTCATGCCTGTAATTTTACAGAGGCAGAAGGTCGCTCATAAATCACAAACAATAGCTATTTGCTAAACTAAACAGACTAAGTAAAACTGGTTACCCCTGCCGTTAGACCCTCCCTCCCAGTAAGGAAAAACTCCTAAAAAAAAAACTGATCCAGGAAAAAAAAGAAGAAACCTTAAGAATGTCCACATGGAAGAGAGATCCTCTCCCAGGACAGACAGAAGATTTACCAGGACAGAAGAAGAATCATCCAATCAACTCTACAACCACATGTTTAAATAGTGTAGAGGATGGGCTTCATCCAGATGGGCCGGGGGGCAGCTGGAGGTGCCAGAGGCGAGGTCCACTGCCAGGACCTGGAGCACCGACGAGCCTCCTGGACTGACATGGAGGAATGTTTTTTTTTTTAATGAAAATTCATAAAATATTGGCTTTGCACAATCCAGCTCATAATAGCAGGATGCAAGATTCTGATAGGTGCAGCAGACATTGTGTAGCACCCTCGAGGAACTAGCATGAGCTCGATGATTTTTAATACAGGGTTCATTTGGTCTTCACAACCCGTGAGAACTGACAGCAAAGAAACACAATAAAAAAGGACATTAAAGTCAATTCTTCAGCTTACAATATTCAAAAATGTAAATTAAATACAAAATAAAAGCACACAAACCTCGTGGGCTGGCATCCACGAGGGGCTAATAACTGTTCGGCTTGAAATGTCTTTCTTTTCTTCCTTTACAAAATATATAAACATAATAAACAAATAGTTTCATTGATAATTCTGTGACATTTTCCATCCGATTAATACAGATCTTACCGAGAGCTTCATGTGTCTGCGGCAGCGCGCGTCTGGCAAGATGTGCGCGCCTAGCAGGTGGTGTGCGCACTTAAAATGAGTCCGGGTGGAACTTTTTTAATATAAATTGTACCTCATGCTTTCGCCACTAGATGGCGCATGTTAAATTGAAATAAAAACATCATAATAAATGCATGAATATTTGGGGCTGTTACACATTGAAAACCATAACCATGGTTGGCATAACATGCAGACACATCAGTGCTGAGTCTGGGCTGGACGTCCCAATGTCAAGATGGGAAACACATTTGAGTTTAGGAGTTTGGAATGACCACGGGAACATCCTGTGGAACCTCCAGACGAAATGATAAAAGCCAGCAGACCAGACTGAGTAGTTCTGGATGAGGAGGAGAAGAAGCCAAAGTGGTAGAGCCCAAGTGATGGTAACTTCAGGGAGAGTTAGAGGAAGAAGACGAAGGAGAAAAAGGTCAAGAAATACCAAGGACTGAAAGAAGAAGCAGAAATAATGATGAAGGTGAAGGCAGCAGTGATCCATGAGATGATTGAAAGACTCGGGGCTGTGACCCCCAACAGGGAGGAGAGCTCCAGCAGATTCCAGGAACACTGGAGATCTCTGACCAGAAGAGCACAGTCTGAGGGTCAGCTGAGAGACTGCAGGCCCCTCCCCTTGAGTGGGAATGTTTAAGACATTCAAAATGTTAATTTAGGTGTTTACCTTCACTGTACAGATTTGAACTACTGTGGGACCAACTGGCCATGCAAGAACGGAGGAACATGTATGAACACAGAGCCAGACGAGTATAACTGTGCATGCCCAGATGGATACTCTGGAAAGAACTGTGAGATTGGTGAGTGTGAATCCAAGCCCAGAAAGTGTTGAAGAATCTCTGCACGTCTACATCTTAAGTCCTGCTGGCATTGATCAAATGTGACGTGAGATCCATGGCTCGTTGTGCAGTGGAGCACGCCTGCGTGTCCGACCCCTGTGCTAATGGAGGGACGTGCCACGAGGTTCCTGCAGGTTTCGAGTGCCACTGTCCTCCTGGCTGGTCTGGGCCCACCTGTGCTAAAGGTGAGAGATTTGAAAGCTGTTGTAAATTGAAATACTCAATTTTTTGTCCTGTTTCAAAAAATGTTAACCAAATACTGTCATGTAAAAACATGGAGGACCAGGAAAATAAACAAACACATTTAAACTTTCTGATTTTCTTATATTAGAAGCCATGAAGTTTTTACCTGTATTTTAAACACCTGCTGCTCTACCACTATACCACTTTGACATGCTACACTATCAGTCATACATTTACAGTAATCATCACTTGTTCCTGTAGTAATGTAATGTAATGTTTTACTTTATTTTAGAATTGAATTGAGCGTCCCCCTCTCTCTTTCACTCTGAGATGCAGAGACTTCAGCTGTTTTAGTCTCTCCACAAACACTCCACAAGTCCCCCCTCAAAGCTTTCATTCTGTCTTATTCACCAGCCCTCCTCCCTTCATCTCCCTAAAACCTCAGAACAAACAGGTTGATTGACAGATCCCAGAACTGACCAGAATCTGCGCATGGTGCATTCACTGAACTCCAGACATTAGCGGACCTAAACAGCCACTCAGCCCAACTCAGTCCGCTACTATACTTTATACTTTATACTATACTTTATACTATACTTTTGTTACTTTGTTGCAATCTGCAGCAAAAGGACTAAAGGCACTAAAAGCACTAAGGATACTTAAAACAGGTGACGTCTCTGTGCAGGAAAGAGAGAGGGCGACGCTTCATTCTTCGATCGTGATTATCTCATTATAACGAGAAAATTATGTTTGTTTCCTCGTTATAGCAAGAAAACTATAAAAAAAAAAAGCAGGGCAGACCGTTTTCTGCTTCTGTCAAAGACACACCAACATCCCTAATTACAACCAGCTATCAACAATATTTCCTTAAGTATTGCATGTGGTGTAAGAGCGCAGAATTGTTTAATGACTTACTCATTGTGGTAACAGTGTATCGTCACTTCAGTATGAGATGTTCAACTAAGAAATGTTATCAAGCTTAAAGTTTGCATAGATGGCTTTGTCTGCATAGATAATTCATCTGTCCAGACAGATCACCTCTACCTGATGGTTGGTTACCCATTACTCAGCTAAGCCACACAAGAAACTCTTCTGATTTATTGACTCAGTATTGCTTTCCAGAATTAGTTTTTATCATGATGGGTTGTGTACAGTAGAATGCACCCCTTCATGTGAAGGTGATGTTGCATGTAACCTGAGTGTTATTTCAGACACAGATGAATGCGCCTCAGACCCCTGCGCTCACGGGGGGACCTGCATTGACATGGAAAATGACTTTGAATGTCTCTGCACTTCCTCGTGGACGGGCAAGACCTGCCAGACAGGTGAGTCTGTCTGTGGTCATGATTGTCATGTGGAACTCTGTAATTCATGCATTTTTGGATTTGCTGCCAAAAATGATGAGAAAACAGCTTTAAAGGGCTGAGCTGGAAACCCACAGCCATAATACATGCATGCTGGTTTAAAGCTGCTGTTAAAAACAACTGTGTGTTTATGTGCATGACATGGACATGGACTACATGCATCGTAACTCATGATAGGAGTCTTGTTTCTCTGCAGTTGCAGCATATCAGGCTGTTCGGTTGGCTAAACATTAGTGCAACTGCTTCAGTGTCACTTCAGCTTTTCTGTGTTTGTATTTACGCACGCTCAACTGAGACACTTTCTGGGTATCATCTGCAACTCAGGCCAGGTGACTTGACTGAGGCTAAAAATAATCCACAGCCTGGCAACTGCTGGCCTTGGGACCAAATATCCTCTGCTGGGGGGATATCTTTGGCTCCAGACGGGCCACAACAGAGTAATCGTAAGGCTGCGGTGAGGAAAACAGCTCTTGAGCTGCATACAGGAAACATTTTATGACCTGTAAACATGTAGAGGAAAGCAGAGCAAAAGCTGTGGTTGCTGTCAAGAGCGCGTCCTTTTTCAGAGGTGGCACCGGTACCTGAGGGACAGCAAAAGGAGACGGGCGGTGGTCAGGGGGGAGGTTGGGTTTTCAGGAAAAGGTCTGGGTGTTGCGTTTCAGCAGCCGAACAGGTGCCGCTCACCTCCTGGGAATAGTATAAACGCACTGTGTTGGATTGAGTGGGCGAGGCAGCGCGGCGATCGCCGCCTCTGAAACTGACCACTTGGAATGTGCAGGTTGCCCTTTAGGGAATGCAACAGAGACATTAACCCAGAGGGAGGGGTATGGATAAACCCAGTGGGGGGAGGGGGGCGCAGTGGAAAACTGTCATAAAAATACTCTTGGAACTAGAAAATCCTGCTGAAAATTCTCTAGCAAGTGTGAATGCTGTCAGGTACAAGGATGGATGTGTTGTTATATAACTCTATGAAACCATTGAAATGGAAGATTTCTCTGTCAACAGTATTTGAAGATTTAACTAGTAGCTTGTTCAATATTTTAGTGGCATTCAATTTATAAATATCTTTCAGAAAAAATTAAATCTGTGTGTATTTTCACTGGAATCCTTGTTTTCTAATCATTACAGATATGTGGCTGAATTGAGTGTCAAAACTTTTCAGAGGATTGTTGATAGAATAAACAAAAACAATAACAGTAGTACAGCAACATGCATGGAACAGAAAACATTTTCTTAAAGCCAGTAATAATGTCTGTCTTTAATTTATACTATATTACCAAACGCATTGGCTCACCCATCCAAATGATCAGAACCAGGTGTTCTAATCATTTGGTCTGATCAGAGTTTTACAAAATCCAGCTCTTAGGTATACAGACTGTTCAGGAGCTCAGAGAATTCCAGTGTGGAACTGTCAGAGGATGATGCCTGTGCAACAAATCCGGTCGAGGAACTTCCTAGATCTTCCACAGTCGACTGTCAGCTCTATCAGAACAACATGGAAGAGTTTAGGAACAACATGGTAAACTGATGGAGAGCGGTCAGGGGATGATGAAGGTCAGAGAGGTCATAGACTTTCTGTACAGTCAATTGCTACGGAGCTCCAACCTTCATGTGACCTTCAGATCAGTCCAAGTACACAGAGATCTTCATGGAATGGGTTTCCATGGCAGCAGCTGCATCAAGACACACATCACCAAGTGCAATGCAGTGCAGTTGTGTAAAGCTCGACTCTAGAGCAGTGGAGATGCCTTCTCTGGAGGGAGGGATCACACTTTAACATCTGGAAATCTGATGGAGTCAGTGGTCAGGGTTTGGAGGTTGGTGTGGATGAACTGGACTGGCCTGCACAGAGTCCTGACCTGAACCCATAGAACACCTTTGGGATGAATTAGAGCAGAGACTGAGATCCAGACCTTCTCCACCAACATCAGTGTGTGACCTGACCAATGAGCTTCCGGAAGAATGCTCCAGAATTCCTAGAAACACTCTACTACCTGTGAACAGTCTTCTAGAAGAGTTGAAGCTGTTAAAGGTGGACCAGCATCAGATTGAACTCTATGGGTTAGGAATGGGATAGCACTGCAGTTCATGTGGGTCGAGGCAGGTGAGCCAATACTTTTGGTAAGATAGTTTAAGTCAACTTGTGAAAAGAAGTGACCTGAATGTCTTCATCATGCTGCACAAATTAAGTCTTTTCTGTAACTTTAAGAAAGACAAGATAAACAGTAAAATATTTGCTGTCATTTGAGGAAATGTCTAACTGTGGCTGTTAATGTGTTTGCAACAAGCTGTTCTTGGTGATTGGGTCCTTGATCATTTTCCTAGACCTTATTCAGTGTCTTTTTTCATCTCGTCCTCAATTTTCAGACATTAACGAGTGTGCGGGAAAGCCTTGCCTCAATGCTTACTCTTGCAAAAACTTCATTGGTGGATTTCACTGTATCTGCTTTCGTGGATGGGTTGGCCAGAATTGTGACATCCGTTAGTATGAGTCCAGAAAACCGTCTGTTTCAGTCCTGTCCCGTCCTGTCCTGTCCTGTCCTGTCCCGTCCTGTCCCGTCCTGTCCTGTCCCGTCCTGTCCCGTCCTGTCCTGTCCTGTCCTGTCCTGTCCCGTCCTGTCCCGTCCCATCCGGTCTGTCTGCTGCACTCACTGTTGAAACTCAGCTGCTCTGCTCGACAGCTTCTGTTCCATTTTTCTAAAGTTTAGTTTCCTCTCAAAACTAATAATGACAGTTTCTAGTTCTCGCTATATGCTTAAGAAATTTAGAACTTTAATAAAATCCCTTCCCTATAATTTGTATTTGTAGCTATTTACTGCTGTAAAATGATGAAGTTAAGGGATTCAGCCAGAACTGCTGGGCCTCCGCTCTCTTTTCCATCAGCCACTCTTCTTTCTATGATCAGTTAAAGTTGCCTCAGGGAAGTAAAAGACTTAAAAGTAAATCATCTTCTCAGACTTCAAAACTTCATATTCAATCACACTTTTTCCTCTGCATTTCAATGTCATGACCCGCTCTCGTAACTGTCTGCATGTCTGCTTTTGCATCTCTTTCAGTCCTTCAAATCTTTTCTTCAATGCCAATAAAATGTTACCACTCTGCTACTGCATGCACTAGTGAATAATAGAAGGTTTTTCTGTCTCCACCTCAACATGAATTCCTGCACTCCCCCACAGATGTGAACAGCTGCCATGGGCAGTGTCAAAACGGAGGGACCTGCATGGTGAGGCTACGAACGTTTTCTTCAAATGTTATGGTTTTATTGGTTTACCCAAAAGTCTTCATAATGTCTAATGGTAATCATTTACTCTTATTCCTAAAGAAGACATCATGAACAAACTTTCATTTTGCACAAATGCCAAAAATACAACAATTTGTTAATTTAACTGAAAAGTAAAATATTGTTTAGACATTTCCTTGTTTTTTAACTAACATTTAAGTTTTGATTCTCAGTGACTGCTTTATACAGAGAAAAGCCCACAGATAGGGGTCAACATGCAGCCGGAGTACCCCACTTTTTTGTTTCCAGTCAGTTTTTTCAAGTATCCTTGAATTGAATTTCTTGTCTTCACACCAGGATACAGCCAAAGGCTACCAGTGTGTTTGCCAACCAGGGTTTGTGGGTCGCCACTGCGAGGTTCAGAGAAACCTGTGCTCTAGCGGTCCATGTAAGAATGGTGGCCACTGCCACGCTCTGTTGGATCACTTCCTGTGTGAATGTCCTCAGGGCTTCACAGGGGCAACATGTGAGGTAAGCGCTCCATGGAGTGTTGGACGTGTATTCCAGTTTGAAACTGAAGGCTTCACTTCATATTACGGGAGCATTTCCAATTCTCTGTTTTTACCCCTTGAAGGTGCAGAATGATCCTTGTTGGCCGAACCCCTGTCACAACAAGGCCCAGTGTTTCAGCCGGCTGAATGATTTTTACTGCAGCTGTTCAAATGAGTATGAGGGCAAAACCTGTTCAGTACTGAAGGACCATTGTAAGACCAACACATGTCTGGGTAAAGTCTATGTTTACACGTTTAAGAGCTTTTCTGGATGGTAGTGACTTCTGCTCATCTCGCCTTCTTTTCATGTCTTTTATCCCAGTAATTGACAGTTGTACAGTTGGTGTTTTCACCAACGACACCCAACAGCTTGTCTGGTACATCTCGTCTAACGTGTGTGGGTCACATGGACGCTGCATCAGCTTGACTGCTGGAGACTTCACCTGCTCCTGTGATCCAGGATTCACTGGATCCAACTGTCATGAGAGTGAGTCATTATGATCCTGGCAAACCAAGTATGCACAGACTAAATGTAGCAGGCAGACGAGGTGACACACCGCAGCAAGGATCATATATTTGGGTATTTTTAAGACCACCAAATCTTCCTTTGAGAAGTGATGTGATCTGTACTCGTGAATGGGGGTGGGGGGGTAACTTTGGCATTTTTAATCTGTTATGATAAATAATTACAGCAATAAAGTTGTAGAGAGGTCAGATTACCACTTTTGTAAGTAGGACTGTAATAAGTCATTTTAATGATTTGATTCATGTCATAATTTATCAGTGATGATCCAGTTTATATCAGTTCGTTTTGAACAATCCGATTGGAGCCAATTCGCTGATCAAAAATAGATCCAGAATATCTTTATCCCAAACTTCCATCAGTGTCAGCCTCAAACTGTCCTGTTTGGTGACCCTTTAAGAATATAAATCAATTGATCGATTAATTCTTATATCCATATTTGTAATGTATTCTCAAACCCAAACTACAAATGTTTAAATAGAACCAAACCAAAACAGATCAAACTGAAGCTGCTTTACATTCAGCTCCAAACTAGACTGAACTTTTTCAGTTTAAGCCCTCGTCTCATGCGCTGTGCGTGTTTTTGGGTTGTCCGGGCTCGTAGAGGTTGTGGAGAGGAGCAGCTGCTTCATAGGAGTGCAGGAGTCTCTTGCAGTTCCCTGGAGGCTCGTCCCACCACCTCATAAAAATTGAAAGCACCATGTTCGTGTGTGTGGTAACGATCGGGAACTTTTTGTGGGGACGATGTAAGTTACACTTACCTATGATGTGCAGGTGATGCTGTTGTAAGGGGTCCTTCACGCAGCGCTCTAGAGCTGCACACACTGGCTCCTCAATGACCACATGGAAATGTTTTACACACAGGGTGTGAACGTAGGATGTCCACACAAACGACACTCTGATTGTCTTATTTCATCATTTTGTAACAGCAAGATTGTGCACAAGGACCACATGGTGAACAGCACTGGCGGGCTAATTGTGGAGTTCATAGGGTTAAAAAAAGGAAAGTCTGTAGGACACGCCTGCATCTCAACCCCTTCCTCCGTGCTTACCCTTACATACGTCTTAAGTGTTCACCTCGACCTGATCCTTGCAGCATGCCTGTATGGGCTCACCGGGTTGTGGTTGATCTTAAAAGTTCCCGCCGGCCACCTGCGTGCCCTCTCCAGATTTTACCTTCTTTCACCCTCGGACTGCCCGTATCCACCCTTAAGGGCAGTTCAGACTAAGTTACTTAGTTTTTCACATCTTCACCAATAATCATATTTTTCACATTGTTCTCATGTATTTTGAGTTATTAAAGAAAATAGTTTCTTTTCTCCTCAGCTGACAAAAAAGGGCAGAGGAAATCGAGTTTTGCAGATATCTTTATTGTGTTATATTTATTGAAGAAAACATAACCATAAAACAGTCAGTTTTATGTTGAAAACATTTGAACAAGTTGCAGTTGTGATGTCCATAAAGTCAATTATATGTTCCTTTTTTTATATGTTCACCTTTTGTATTTGTCACAGCATTTCAGAGTGACACATATTAACTCACATGTTTTGTTCCTAGAAGCCTCGGTGACCTAATCCAATATGAACGCTTTGCCTGCAGACATAAATGACTGCGCCTCAAACCCCTGCAAAAACGGAGGCACTTGCATTGATGGGATCAACTCCTTCCAGTGTGTCTGCCCCGGCGGCTGGGAAGGCCCTCTCTGCGATGCTGGTGAGTGTGGGTGGGAGGGCAGCAGACATGGAATGGGAATAACCGGTATCAGGATTGTAAGGTGCGCCCCTTTTATTTAAGTTAGTCACTGAGAGGCAGCAGTCCTCACCTGCAGCTTTAATGCAGATGACTCCAACCAGTTATGCGATCCATGACAAATGTGACGCCGATTTTATGTTTAACATTAGTGAACTGTCAGTGAAAGTCAGCGCACTGTCCTGTCCAGATGCACTTTTAAACAAGCTTCTGTGAAGTCCAGTGTTCTGGAGTTAAAAATAAAAATGTCAAATACTTAACACAACATCTCATTTACAGTAGTGGTCATGAATATCCTGCTGTGACATGGTTTTATTTCAATGTTACCCTCCGTTAGGATTATCAAATACTTTCAATATTATCATATTGCAGTCTACTTAAAATAAAATCATTTTTGTCCCTTTATGGTAAAATCATTTAGATTTTTATTTACTGTTTTATAAACATAAAACATTACTATGAACTGGTAATAAAACAATACAATAGATTTTTTCAGTGTTCCTTTGGCCTAACAGAAGTATCTTCTGTTGCATGTGGTTCCAGACGTGGACGAGTGCAGTAGACTCCCCTGTCAGAATGGGGGCCGGTGTGTTGATCTCCTCAATGACTTCTACTGCATGTGTGTGGATAACTGGAAGGGGAAAATCTGCCACTCACGTAAGTCTTTGAAACTCGTAAGAAAAGCATTAAAAACTTCAGAGTCTTAGAGACAAACTGAGGATTCACACATACTGAGTGAAAAAGGTCTTTCTGTTGTTCTTTGTTCATAAACGACGATGCCCTCACAGTTTGCTGTTCAGACATGTTTCCTCCTCTGATGTAATCCTGGCTCCGGTAAATGCCCACCAGCGCTGGAGCAGGCAAACATTTGCAATCCTTTAGTCATGTTACCTCTGTTCAGGTGAGAGTCAGTGTGACTCCAACACATGCAGGAATGGAGGAACGTGTTACGACCACGGGGATTCCTTCATGTGCAGCTGTCCTGCAGGCTGGGGGGGGCGTACCTGCAGCACAGGTCAGACGTCGTGAACTGATCATGTTCAAGCAGTTTGATCCTAACCTGGGATTAAATAGAATCAGTATAAATTCATTACTGTATTCATCTATAGAAAACATGATGTTTATAATTCTCAGGCAAGAACAACTCGTGTGATTCGAATCCATGTGTGAATGGCGGGACGTGTGTTGGAGCTGGAGACTCCTTCACCTGCATTTGTAAAGAAGGCTGGGAGGGGCACACCTGCACTCAAAGTATGCTCTCTCACCTCATCCTAATAAGAGTGTTGTAGCTCTGTTGGAGGTCATTTCCAACTTTTTATTACCTGTCTTTTGCAGATGTTGATGACTGTAATCCACATCCATGGTAAGTAAGACTAATGGGATTCTTTATCAACATAAACTGCTGGAGTTTTCTGCTTTTTCTAAGGGGAATATCTCATTATTAAACATCATTTATAGCTATTAACAACCAGTAAAATGCAGAGTGCAACAATTCATTTTAACAATTTGATTCACATCATAATTTGTGGTTGATGATCTTATTCATTGTCTATATTTGTTCATTTTGAGCGATTTGATTCAATACAATTTTATCCTTTAGTGATTTATTCATTTAATCTTTCTTTATTTTGACAAGAGGGATTTAGAAAAATAGACAAGAGCTGTTGAGAAAGAGAACTACAGGAGAAACAGAATCTGGATTAACCAGCAATCACACATACAATCAATAAAATCATTGAATTCCTAAACATTTAGTGACCTAAAATGGATCCGAACATCTACATCCCAAACTTCCATCAGTGGGACTCAGATATCAATACCTGGTACTGAACAGTGCAGCTGAAGTTTTCCAGATTCTTTTATTTCTTTCAGATAATACATTAAATATGAGTAGTGACTTTGGGCAAAGAAACAAAGATTAGACATTTATATATGTCTAATCTTTTTAGTGAGACCTCTTTAGTCCTCTCAGCTACCTCTCATTGTATTAATGTTTTTGAGAAGCAAATTTAGGGGTCTTCAACCCCAACTGACAGTCTGAGGTAGGTTTGATGGACCGAGCTCAAAGGATAGTTTGACACTATAAGCCGGGTGTTTCTCCATGTCTCCCACACAGCTACAATGGTGGAACCTGCATTGATGGTGCAAACTGGTTTCGCTGTGAATGTTCACCTGGATTTGCAGGACCAGACTGTCGCATTAGTAAGTACCTAGAGCTGCCTACACTCACCTGCCTCACCTGTTCAGTCCAAATGTCTAATCAGCCAATCACATGGCAGTATCTCAATGCATTTAGACATGTGGACATGGTCAAGATGATCTGCTGCAGTTCAATCCGAGCATCAGAATGAGGAAGAAAAGAGATTGAAGAGACTTTGAACGTGGGATGGTTGTTGGTATTAGACGGGCTGGTCTGAGGAGTTCAGAAACTGATGATCTACTGGGATTTTCACCCACAACCATCTCTAGGATTTACAGAGAATGGTCAGAAAAAGAGAAAATATCCAGAGAGCAGCAGTTCTGTTGAGGTCAGAGGTCAGAGGAAAATGACCAGACAGGATCTAGCTGATAATAACCGAGGCTGTAACCAGAGCAGAAGAACACACCAGTATCACTGCTGTCAGATCAGAACAGGAAACTGAGGCTAAAGTTCACACAGAATCACCCAAACTGGACAATAGAAGATGGAAAATGTTGGTCTGATGAGTCTCTATTTCTGCTGAAACATTCAGATGGTCAGGTCAGAATTTGGAGTCAACATGAAAACATGGATCCATCCTGCCTTCTATTGATGCTAATGGGTGGGGGTGGGGGTTTTATGGTATGGGGAGATTTTCTTGACACACTTTGGACCTCTGATCGGGGTTTGCCCACCCCTGCAGGTGATGGGCCCTCTAGAGAGCGATCCTACATCGTTCCTTTAGGCTCGACCTGATTGGGCCATGGGGAGGAGCCCCGCCCACCAGGTGCTCGCCTATGTAGAGGGGACCTGGTTGCAGACAAGATGGCGCCCATACGTCATCAGCTGAACCCAGAGCTCCGGAAGAAAAAATTTGCATCTCATCCCTCCCGATTTCAGTAGAAAAATCATCATTTTTTGGTCATAAAAGATTAACTGAACTGGCGACCCTCTCAGTCACGTGTTGTTCTGTTTTAAGCTTTAAACCTGAATCAGCTTATCTACAGAGAAAGAGTTTAGTGCCAGTAAGCAACACTTTGAAGCAGCTTTTGTGCTGAGAGTTGAAAACTTACAGAAGTTAAAGGAGTTTGGAACTGGAGTTAAAGCTCCGCTCTGTCTGAACACTTTTCTTTATATCCTTTTTGAAATGATTTAAAAATTACAATTCATCAGCATTCATCATGGACACTAAACTGTTTATTCTCATTAAAAAATTGTATTAAAAGGTGCTAGAATTCTGAAATCTTGTAGAATTTCTCCTTCCGGCTAATGAAGTCTGGGTGCCATCTTGTTTACAACCAGGTCCCTCTCTGGATTTATTTAAACAGTCAAAAAAGTATTTGTAGTCTATCATCACATCAATGAGAAAAGAAATATTTGTTGCACCTATTTTTGCTCTTTTAGGGAAACTGGGGTTGTTTGCCTTAAAGAAGTCAGTTTGTGTGTGTTTTTCTCCTTCAGTTGATTCGTTTCTTCTTTTTTTCTGTTCTCTTGAAGACATAGATGAGTGCCAGTCGTCTCCCTGCGCTGATGGTTCTACGTGCTTCGACGAGATCAACGGTTTCCTTTGTATTTGCCCTCCGGGACAAGCTGGGCCTCGCTGTCAAGAGTGTAAGCAAAGCAAATCCCCATGGTGTTTATAACTGGCTAAATAATTGCATCCATACAGACTTGTTTAATGCTTCCTTTACTTAGATCTGAAAGACCCTGTGAGCATGAGAAATGTGATTTGTTGCATCAGATCTTTTTTTTCAAACAGTGGGGGAACCACCGCAAAGTTGGTGAAACGGCCACCTATTCATGAGCGGTTTATAAAAGAAAACACACTGATACATTAACTGATGTGAGAGAGAGAGGGAGTGTGGTTCTTTTCTATTTCGAGGTAAAGATTTTAGCTTCTCGAGTAGAGAGCGACTCCATGTAGTGATCCACGCCTTTCATGACGGCCCATCAGGATGCAGTCCAAACAAAACAGGGAATTAGTTAAGGGAAATGTTGATATTTTGTGAGTGTTTCAACTTCTAGATTTCTGTTTCAGTTGCTGTGACCTTTCAGAGTTGATTTTGATCATACTGAACATCTCCACTGCCTTATCACTCTGAGTAACCTTAAACCCAAAACACACAGTAGGTCCAACACAACAAACAGGGATTGAACACATAAAAAAGGAAATTGTTAAAACTTGTTAAACGTAATTTTTTTAACATAAAAATTAATGATAGCAGACAGGAATATTAATCCAGAATAAATCTTAAATAACTCTCAACATTTTGCTCTCCATAAAATATACCAACTGGCAAAATAAGGATGTTACAAGATGACATCAGACCGTTAATAATAACAATGTAAAATGATCTGGAGGGCCGGATAGAATTACCCTGAATAACCCTTTAATGTCTTTCAAATAAAAATCCCTCTCTAAATCTGTAAAGTGCAGTACTGAGGACTGTTTACCTCCTCCTTAACACTCACACTTCAAAAGAACCTCTTTCTCTGTTCTATGACTGTTTTGAACCTAGTCTCATAGAGGCAACTGAATGTTACATGGCCTGTTTTGATGGAATTAAAAGCTCTTGGTTCCATTTTTGCTCACAGCCTGATGTCAACACAACGGTTCACTTTTCCTTCAAACTTCCCTCAAATGTTCCACCTGGATTGAGGACAATGGGATGTCACCAAAACTGTCAGCACAGTCTCACACAAACATTCACTGCTTTCAAAATACAGTCTTCAAATGTTCAGCTTTTCCAGGCATTCATTTACTTTTATAAATATAAAAAGGAAAGCAGAAGTGTTTATTAACAAATATTCAGTTGTCACAAAGTTTGCATTGCTAAGCCTTATTGGTTGACTCAGTTTTTGAGGCACCCATCCTTATTCTTCCTTTTTGAAAACATGTTCTCTTCTTCCTCAGTGATGGGGCAAAGGAAGATGTGTCATCACAACGGGCTGCAGTATCCTCATGACAGTCAGTGGGAGGAAGAGTGTAACACCTGCCAGTGTGTTCATGGAAATGTTCACTGTTCTAAGGTATGAGAAATATGACTCAAGGATTGTGGTAATCATGAAGGTTTCCTTTCTAAACCCATGAACCGTCTCCTCTCCAGGTGAGGTGTGGTCGTCGGCCCTGCCTCCTGGCAAAGTCTTCATCAGCAGTAGAAGCGAATGCTCAGGCCTGTCCTGGAGGCCATGAATGCGTCCAGCATCAGTTCCTCACATGTTTCTCACCTCCTTGTCGTCAGTGGGGTGTTTGTTCAACACCTGACCCCCCCACGGCTCCACAAACTCAATGTCAGCCCAACAGTGGCTACCTAGATAACCGCTGTGCTCACATCACTCTCATCTTCAACAAAGACAGAGTACCACAGGTAAATGTTTGGGTTTGTTTGTTTTATCATTGCAGGGACTGTTTGAGGACTTTCTGTGTTTTAGCAGGAACATCTGTGTGTACAAACATGCTTCTCACAAAAGGTTTTTAACAGACATGCTGGTGGGTTTGTTCTTTTGAAAGACGTACAAGTGAAACGAGACGGACCAAGTGCCAAATAGATAATAAATGACCTCTGGTCTAGTTTGCTGTTAAGAAAAATGCATCATAGAAGCAAAAGCTTTTCTGGTGAGTGACTTCACATCCATAATCGTGCAGCCGAACCATCAGAGGTTCAGAGGACACAAAAATGAACTGGATCTTAAAGGGCCTGTACCATGCATAATCAACGTTTTTAAAGCTTTTAAGAGTAATGTAAGGATAAATCCTCATTACAAAACAACCTTAAATCGGTATTTTGATCCTTACACGCATTTCTGCGCTTTGAGCACAGAAACATGGTCTACAGTAGAGCTGCCACAAACGAGTATTTCATTAGTCGACTAATCGATTCGTGCGGCGGCTGGATGTAAAACACACATCTTAATCATCATTAGTTTTGAATTTGAAGTGTTTAAGCTATATGCTAAAAAAATAAAGACAATAGTTTATTAATCCTTTAATGAATCTTGCAGCTTTTCTCTTTCATTTGTTTCTGGTATTAAAACAAGAATTCAATCAAATGAGATAATCTGAATGAACTACAGAAAACTTGATAAAAGCCTGCAATCATCTTTAAAGCTTTAAAACATATATTTAATAAAACGTGTATAAAGTATTTTAGAAGCTATTTTCAGATATAAATACACTCAAAAAAATATTTTGCTCACTGAGGCCCATTTATAAAAGCCAAACACTAATGACATCTTTGAACTCCAGATATTCTTACACATAAAAAACCTGAGGATGTTCATATAAACAAAGAGGTTTGAAACATTTCATCATTAAAAAGAGGGAAAATGTATATTTTTAAATGGAGAAAAGCAGCAGATGTTAGAATGTACTACAGTACTTTCATTCTTTACTACCTACATCACTGCACATGCACAGACCATAATTACATCATATTATTCAGTTTGGGGGAGAATCCATTAAGCTGTGTTTCTTCTTTAATCTTGTGGTTTCTATGCTGTTTGTTGCCGTTTTTGTGACTTCAAGTTACATTTAATTGTAGCTTAAAGCAGCTAATGGAATGCTAAACTTGTCATCTGGACTCGACTTCACTTCATGGACTCATAGTTTTCACATCGCTCCATAACTGCTGCAGATCCGTACCGACACACAGCCTCTCTGTCTGCACAGTGAATGTTTCATAATCCGCTCTTCAAACCGAACCACATGATCGCGGCGCGGAATAGGAATGACGTCTTGGCTGAGCGGTTCATTTACAATGTAGACTCAACCGATCTTGTAAACTCATAATCTGCACCACCGATGAAATGTTCTCTATGCAGACAGAGAGGAACTGTAGACACGGATCTGCTGCAGATCTTCTGGTTGATCTCCATTGATGACAGCTGTGTTAGCGCAGATGTTAGCTTAGCTAGACGAAGCTCTCCATTCAGCGTGATCAAGCCCAGCTGGAACATGCTTCTTCTTCAGGTGTTCATGCATCACCATAGTGCTGCCATGAAACACAAGTTCTGCCTTGCAGAAATTACACTGGACCACTTTTTCCTCTTCTATTTTCTTTTGTTTACCACACACTGTCCAGCTCTCTTAGCGTGTTGTTATAAGCCTACCAGAACTGTGACATCACTGCTGACCGTCTTAGCACCACTGCGCATGTGTGACCAAGAGAATGACCGACCCGGCATTAGAAAGTACACGCTGTAGTTCTGAGATCAAAACAAGGAAAAAACAAACAAATGACGACCAATCAGATGCCTCAGTAAAATCATGTGGTGCTCGCTGGACCCACCTCCAACATTTGATTGACAGATTCTTCTGAGCTACTTTCAGTGGAAGGGGCGTGGACTTCCAGAAAGCTCACACCTGATTGGTGACATTGGATCTTTTTAAAATGTGACTCAAACCGACTCAGAATAATCACTGTCGACTGGCTCCAAATGACGGCGACAATAATGCAGAAAAATCATTGATGGATCTGGCCGTATTCTGTGAGAGCCGGAGGTAAGGCATTTCCTGTGGGTGACGTCACAGCCTGCTTTATGTCTATCGGCATCGCTGCACTGACTCGCAATGCAAATGCCACCGACACCTGGTATCTGCACGACTCGGCAGATCTTAAAGGAGCCCAGCCCCTATTAGAGACCAGCGTCTAACAGGAACAAGCACCTGTTGGACCCGATGGTACCAGAAACTGCATCAATTAGAGATGGACCACGACTAGAATATATATGGAATGCACATCCATCTTTACAAAAGTTCAGCTGTTGTTTATTCTGATGGAATAAAACGCAGCGTAGAATGACATTATGACAGGGTCAACGCCCAAAAAGAGTGAAAGGCGGAGCCTCAAAAATGAAGGTGTCTTACTTCCAGATAGAAAAAACCCAGGAAAACAACTCATATTTCATTAAAAAAACTGTGTTCTTTAGTGTTCCAAAGGTAATATATGATGATATTTATGAACATAGCATGGTATAGGCTCTTGAAACAGCCCTGGAGAGAATTAGAGGAGGTCTTTGCTCTGTGCTAAGTCAGATATTCAACCTTTTACAATTAAAGAGCCATTTGGGCCGATTTCTCACTGGCCACCACCCAGTAGGAGCCACACCTTTACAAAAATAAGACTTTGTATTTACGTTATTGTTATTTGAATGATAAATATAAATAAACTATTATTTTTTGGCATAAATAAAAAAAACTTAAAGAGAAAACAGATTTATTTCCCACAAATCTGAAACTGTTTATAACTTCTAACAGAGGTTGACAAGATTCCCTTTCAAAATAACAGACTTCCTGTGTCACATAGGATCATCTCGATGGAGGAAACCTAGTGTAATGCTAAAACAAATTTTTCCTTAAACATTCGTGGTGCTTCTTAACCAGAAATTCATAAATCTAACTTTCTAAAATTAAAACAGAGCTAATTAACTGTATTTTTTAAACCATGAGGCACACTTGAAACACTGAAATGTATCAAAATGTTTAGTTCTTAATAATGGAACCACTATGGCTACTGAACTAGCAAAGTTTTAAGTTATTTTACTTTTTTCTTAAAACTGTGCTTTAGTTACTTTTTTAAAGCAAAAGCTTTGTATTTTTCTTTAACCAGAGAGCCACAATGGAGGGATAGAAGAGCCAGATGTGTCTCTGGAGCCGCAGGTTGCTGACCCCTGCACTAAACTGTACACTGTTCACTGTGTGTGTTTCAGGGAACCACCGTGGAGAGCATCTGCTGGGAGCTGAAGTACCTCCTGTTACTCGGATACTGGCCAAGGAGCATGTGCTGCTTATCCTTTGTGATCTGTCGTATTTAAGAAGTGACGCCGTGGAGGTTGCCATGGTGACTATCACCTTTTTCATACTCATTGCACACTAAGACTTTTTAAAGACCCACTTCAATGAAAATGGAGTTTTCAGTATTTTTAACCTGTTATTGTAACATTTTATGCATAACAAAAGACATGAATAAAAAATTCAGATTAAAATGATTTTTCTGAGTATCTGAGCAGACAAAAATGTTGTTAGAGAACAGCTTGAAGCAGTGACAATTGGCAGGCTAAAGTCTCTCTGCTCTGCTCCATTCTGATGAATCCACATTCAGACAAATGGATCCATGAACGTCTTTGTTTTCCTCGTCTGAGCTGAAATCTGGATCTAACTGTGCGACTGGATGAAAATTGTGACGAAGAGGCTGAGACGTTTGGATCCAAATGCAAATGGTTTAATGGACAAGAACAAGACATGGGCGTGGTCAAGGTCCAGGCAAAGGTCAAGACAGGAGGCAAGCAGGAAACCGAGGAGACAGGCACAGATCAAAACCAGGAGATAAAGTACACAGAATTGCTCAGAGATGTATGTCAGACAGTACAATGACTTCGCAGTGAGGGGTTGACTGCTGGCAGGTTAAATGCTGGTGGTGATGAGGCTGATGGAAAACAGCTGAGGAGAACTGGTTGAGGGAGAGACTGCTGAGAGAGGAGAGAGAGGCCAAAGTCAATACTCAGGTGAGGGCTCCCTCTGGCGGTCAGATGCAGTGCCAGATGAGGGAATCCTGACAAAAATGATATTGCTCGTCATTCTGTTGCACCGCTAATGTTAGGTTGGTGTTGTGAGGGGCTGTAAGCTAGTGGGAGGAAGTGTAAACAAAGGGATTGTGGCGAATGAGGGAGACTCACTCCGTGCTAATCGTCCTGTCTCAGGGGTGAATTTCTAATGATCTCCTGCTGCTCTGCAGAAACTCTGTCCTAGTTTTTTATTTTACTGAAAACAGCATCATCATAATTAAAAGATCAAAATTTTACAACAGATCATGATCGGAGTGGGACTTCAAAGACATTTTGTGTAAAGAAAATAATTCAGTAAACATTTAATGAAAAATAAAAGAAAACATTTGAGAAATTCCAACTGCCAGAGTGAAGAAAAGCACTGGAGTTCATAATGGTTCACACATGACTCGACCTGAATCTGAGCAGGATCACACGGTGTGTAACAAGTATATTTTGTTTAGGTTTTTATTACTGTTTTATTTAAATTTAGATAAATTAGAAAAGCAAACATTGAAATAAAGTTGCTTTTTTATTTTCATTAGCTTTTTTAATAATATATTGTTTTCATGTTTTTCTAACTGTATCATTTGTTATTTTAAATAATTATTAGTGTATTCTTATTTTATCAATATAGATTTTTTTAGGCTCAGTTTTCCAGCTCTTTTAAAACCTATAGTTCAAATTCTGTTGAATTATTCTTAAGATATTTTTCTTTTGAAAATGACCATAATTATTGTTAAAACTCCTGTAGCTCTGGCGTTCTGACATTTGTCTGATCCCAGGGTCAACTCTCATGTTCAATGATCTTAAAGGAGTGTTAGCAGCTCTTTCCAATGACCTGGTGCTGCTGTCGACATTCTGAGCCAGACCTCTACTGCCACCCACTGGACATTCATGAGTTCTGCATACATTGTTGGAAACAAATGGAAAATTAAACTAGAATGCTGGGGTAAATCTCAGACACAAGAAATAAAACAGGAAAAATGTTCACATTTTTTAAATGTCAAAATAATTAAGTGAAAGTGTCTTTAGCTTTGGTTTTACTGATGTCTTAAAAATCTACAGGTAAACATTTGAGCGAGACTCCTGGAGTAAACTATTGAATGTTACTGAGAAGATTTGATTTGGGGCTCAAATCTCAGTTTTCCTGAAATCTCTCTCCTGTCTTGTTTTTTGCATCTCTCTAGTCTTTCGAGCACACAGAAAGTGACTGCAAGCAGGTGGAGAAGGCAGTGAGCGGCATCACTGGAGCTCTGTCCAAACACCAGAACAGCAGCATCTTTGCTGCAGTAATGGAGGTCAATGTGGAGATGAGGGTGGAGTGCCCTTCTGTGGGTAAGTGACCCATTTCCATCAACTATGGTTTTAGAAGGTACTGCCAAGTCATACCTAACCAAACTGGGCATCACGTAGATGCAGCCCGTCTTGTATTGATCCAGTCCACTACCAGAACCTCCTTTTAGTAGCACACATCAAGATGAAACCAACAGAGTTGGATTTTTGTACCTGGGGGTGTAATGATTCATTATGCAGTGCATTCCAAACGATTATGCAAATTATATTTAAGTCTCAAAAAGTGTCAAAGAGAGAAATTTCTTAGTTTTTCATTTAAACTAACTCATGGAGGATTCTGTGTCTTTTGGATCACTGAACTCAATCTCAGACACCTGTGATAACTAGCTGAGTTCACCAGGTGAGTTCAATTAAAGCAAAAACTACTAAAGAACGTTCCACATTATTAAGCAGACCTCAACCCTTTTGAAAACCTTTGGAGCCAAATCTCTGAGGGTGGGGGCATTTCATGTCAAACAGCAGCTCTGGAGGTTATTCTGACATCCAGCAAGTAGTGATGAGCAGAGGAGGCTTCATGAAGCATTGCACGGCAAGCATTAAAGCCGTTCACCCAATTGGTTTACTCCGGGCTCACACCGCTAGCGCTACGGCTCCAATGCAAGCGCCGCAGTCTTTATGTAACTTAAAAAGTGTCAGAGGAAACCCCACTGCAGGTGTTCACGTCTGCAGTCAGGTCTCTGCGGCGCTGCGAATCCGTTTCGTTTGGTTCAAATTTTCGCCGGACGATGCAGCTGAACCGCAGCGAACAAAGGGTGAACGGATGTGAGTTTAGGAGATTTGTGAGGTCTGCAGAGTCTGTGGCTGCAGCCGACCTGCTGCTAATATGAGCCATCGGCTCTAGCTAGAACACTCCTGCATCACACCTGAGCTGTGTGAGCCCAGAGTCACTCCAGTGCAATGCTTCATGAGGCTTCATATGCTCTAGGACAGGGGTGGGCAATTGTTTTGACTCGTGGGCTACATAGGGTTCTAAAATTTGGCATAAGGGCCGGATAAGGAGCAGATGGAAGGAGAGATTGGGTAATCAACCTCATAAACTAAAAAAATAATATGGAATTTAGAGAAAAACATGCTTTAATTTGGATTCAAATTCACATATATTCATTTAAAAACAGAAAATTTGGGAGTTTTAATTTCTAAATTTTGATTTTTGTTCTCTTTTGGGTGATCCAATGGGTTGATGTTCTTCAGAGGAAAATGTGAACTCAAAGAAATGCTGCATTTATGTGGTGTAGGAATAATCCGAAAGATCACCATCTGACTCAGAAAGGAACACACACGAACGTCAGAGAAACAACACCATTCATGGGAAGAAACCAGAAATACAATGAAAATAAAACAATAATTAGGATTTTTGATTCAATGTATTTTAATTTGGAGGGCCACATTAAGTAGCTTAAGCATGTGGCCCCCGGGCCGTAGTTTGCCCACCCCTGCTCTAGGAGGACATCTAGTGGACACAAAAATCACTGGAATTTGAAGTGTGGTATTTTAAAAAAAAAAGTATTTGAATAAACACATAAGCAAAATAAAGAAGATTACAAACATGTACTTTGACTATACTTTCTTTGTGTTTACTTTTACTAATTTCTGTCTTGATAAAATAAATGAAAAAAATTAATTATTTATTTTCTCAACATCTAAGGAAAATTAGGACTTGATGAAAATGATTATTTAAATTGAGGTAAGTGTAGGGATGGAATTAGATTTAATTGGTGCCGGTACTTTAAAGGTGTGGGGTTTGTGTGGGTTGGGGGGAGTCCTATCTATAAACTAATTTGCTTGTTTTACAATTTTTTTTTCTTGGTGTACAGAACTTTTTTTTGTCACCAAGTATGAAAAGTGAGATATAAACGAATATTAATGATTAATTATGATGGATTGAAACGGTTTAGGTCTCTAAAGGGTGGAACAGGACTTCAAAGATGAAAAATTATATTAAAATTAAAAAAAAAAAAAATCTAAGTTTTTCCAAAGCCATAAGTGTGACAAAGCCGTGTCTCAGGGTGAAGGAGAGCACATACATGTGCTTAAGATGCTTTATTCTGACATTTACTGCACTTCAGCATCTCCATCTTCACACTAAGACTTGATGACGTGGAACTGGTACCAAACTGTAGCAGTTCTGGGACCGCATATCTAATCATTTGTGGTTGGTTGACATTATAAATTGTAGTCAACATTGGTTTATTTTTTAACAAAAGTAATTCAATACAATTCCCATTCTAAATTACTTCTATTTCTTCAAGATAATCAATTAATTATGTGCACAAACAAACAAACAAGTATATAAGAGAGAATGTCAGATCCATTCACATTATAGTTTGATAAAGTTCATCCCACTGTTGTTTTTCCACATCAGAACAATCATTATTACTGTATGGTCACATGACTTTGATCAATTCAAAGTGTTTCCACGCGTTGCTTTATGGTTGAAAGAAGCAAATAATACACTTTTAAATGGTTGTGAAATCTCATGAATCTCTGCCCTCAGGTTACCTGGTCCCCGTGCTGTGTGTCGTCTTCAGTCTTCTCTGGATCTTCTGCATTGTCATATGTGTTTGGTGGATCCAAAGGAGAAAGAAAGGGCGTGAGAGACCAAGGTCTGAGGAGATCCAGGTCAACAACCAGCTGGACCAGAACAGCCCCAAAGAAGCCCGGGACGTGGACTTCTACTACGAATGCAAGAAGCTGATGAGCCCCTCTGACAGGACGTGTGATGAGGTGGAGGGGGAGAGGGAAGAGGAGCACAATGGGGAGAGCCAGGAAGGTGAAGAGAGAGCAGTGCTGGGTTTGGAGAAGAAGCTGTCTCATCAGAAGTGCTTCGTGAAGGAGTCACAGAACACGGTGGTGCTGATCAAGAGAGGGAGGATCTGCACATCTCACAGTGGTCCAGGGAATCTGCTGCAGCAGATGGCTTACAGCCCCAAAGACAACCGCTGTAAAAACTTGAATGCTGCCAGGCTCAGCGAGGACATTAAAGACCAGTATGTGTGAACCGACGGTCGAGATGGATCTTCCCACTCTGGACTCGAAACTCTGAGAAGCACCTCGAGGGAAATGACCCATGCTTTAATTCTCTGTTTGTTTGGCTGTCCTTGTTAGATTGTTCAGGAACAGTGGATTCTTTTATGGAAAAAAGAGAGATAGGAGAAAGTAAGAGTCACAGCTTTAGAGTCGTAGGTTTTGTAGTCTAACTGTGACAAGGCTAGGATTAGGAATTTATGTTGCTTCAAATGTTTGAGGAGATCCATGTTTTTGTCGTTTCTGTCGTCCGCCTTAACCCAAACCAGTCGGCCTTTTCTACACTTTCATAAAGTTGTTTTTTTCTATCTCAGTGAAAAGAAAATGTACATTTTTTAGATCATCAGAGTCCAGTATGTGATGGCTTGCTTGACCATCTTTGCTTTTTTTTTTCCACTTTGTGTTTTAAAGTTCTTAAACTGACACTAATTATTTGGCTACTAAACCACAGGATCTTTTTTGGGGTTTTTTTTGGTACAAAAGTGCCTTCTCTCCTTTTTTTAGATTTTCATTTACTCTCTTGATTCTTTCTACGTTAAAAGGGAAAAATTATATCAACAAATGTTTTACGAAGCAATACAATTTTTATTATGATGTACATATGTAAATATCTAGAAATGTTTGTGTATATTTGAGTCTAGTAAGTTAAGTGATGCTTTGTATTATAGTTTTCTAAAGTGTAAGATAAGTTTTGATGTCATTCCTTTTATTAGTTTCTATTGAGACCATGACAGACTTATGCAGCTTTTTTCCTTCATATTTTTTTCCTTCAGTTAAACTCAATCATAAATAATAATTTAAGAGAAAATACTTTGGAGTTGTAGTAACTGACAGGATATAATTTATATGTATAGTATATATTTTGTCCTGGAGCTGTTTGTGTGGACAGCTGTGAGTCACTGGAAAGGTCGTCTTCATCATTTCAAACTTTCATTTGCTGAGTTTTTGTTGTTAAAATGGATCTTGAAGAACTCTCATTCTTCAGAAATCAAAAGTTTTTTTCTGCCTTTTTTCAGTGGAGCATTTCTGTGTTAAGACACTATTTTAAGAGTTAAAAGTTACAAATCTGGATCTAGATAACGTGCAGTTTCTGCTTCTTGGCCTGTGTAGCCTCGTTTCTTGAAGATGTTCCAATCACACTTTTGTTCAGAGGCATCTTAAAACATCTTAATTTCCTATTCCAAAGGGTGGCTTCGTTTAGTTTCTCTTCCAAAACATCAGATCTCTTTTAGTTCCACCTTGTCACACATCTCTCTAATTTTATTGATTGATACAATTCTATGTTGTTGATGCTAAAGGTATTAAACTGAAGAAATTATGCAAAGAAAAAATAAAGTATGTTATCTTTTTAAATTCCTTTTGCTTCACAAAAACATGACATGAAACAATAGTTGCATTTCCGTAGAGAAGTGCAGATCGGTTTGAACTTCTGTCATTTAAAGAGCATCAACAGGAGCATAAAGGTGCAGGACCTGTAATGAATGTTATTTCTTTTTTCATTATTGCTTTCAGAAAGATTTTTAATTTATTTTTATTTTTCTAGTAAGCAGTTTATTTAAAAGAATGCAGCATTTCAATTGAATTGAATCAAGTTATGGTGTCAAGCAATCAATGACATTTTCAAAGTTGTTCTCTGGTGTGAAGTTGGTTCTTGAAAGTGGCCTGATTTGAGCTTTGTTCAGTTCCAATTCACAAGTGACAGGGTCCAAACAATCTGAAGCACAGCTGCCTGAACGTACTCCACCCTCACTCCACGGGTTTATTTCAAGGTTTTATAGTTGACAGACAGTCCAGAAGCCACCAGGTGCTCATCACAGACAGATCACAGGGAGTGTGGCGTGAATGAGTCTGTGCTTTCACAAATCTCTCTTCTTTTTCCACAGTTTCATTTGTAACGATGCTTGTGTGTTTTGTTTTTTTTTTTTTTCTGGTTTAATGAAGGGAACAACTTCTGTTGTATTTGATGCAGTTTCTAAGGCAGATATAAATGTTAGGGATTTCCACCACTACAGAAAGAGAAAAATAATTGCAAAGATGTTTTTTATTTGAGTATGAATGGAGTTTTTGTTGTGATATTTTTTAACAATCAAGGAGAACTTACATTTGTCTCGATCTTGAAATTTTATATTGTGCTAGCCCTGCTTTATCTTTTACAAAACTTGGTGACATTTTTGGTTTGCTAGTTTCCTTTTTTCTTTAAATGCTACTATTATTTATTAAAGTGTTTTATACCTGATTTCTGTCATTTTTTTAAGTCTAAGTTGCTGCGATGTCATCACTTTCTTTTTTAAGAGTTAACACGACTAAAATGAATGCCATCAGCACAGATTGTCACAGCAGGTGGAAACAAAGATCATTCAAAAAATGAATCTGACAATTAAAAAATTAAAAGTTTAATTCAAATTCAAATTCAAATTGATTTTATTTATATAGCACCTTTCCAGTTAAAAACAGCTCAAAGTGCTGTACATAAAACAAATACAAGAAAAACTATACCCCACACATGCAGTACTATAAAAACATAAGCCCCTCATAACTATAAAAACAGAAACAAACAGATAAAAAAGCAGAGCAAACAGATCACTGAGGAGCAACCTGAAGGCGCTGTACACCCTGTCCTCTATTGGCTGGACTGTCAGCATCCAGGCAACATGAGGCACGCCCCGCTCATCCCCAGCACCCCCAGCTCGACGCCCCAGCCCCCCGGCCCAGTGCACCCCAACTGGGCACACAAGGCCAGACAGCCCAGAGGACAACGAACATGGAAGGCCAGTGGACAAGCAGGACCATGACCCCATGAGCCTGAACACAAACACCCCAGCCGAGAGTGAGAACGCTCGTGGTCAGATTTAAAACAATAAAATAGACAAAATTAAACAGCTAAAGTAATAAAAACACACATTAAAAAAAAAAAAAAAAAAAAAAAAAAAAAAGTGATAAAATATAAGTTAATACATAGGAGGTAAAACTTCACTAACTGATAAAACAAATAAATACATGGTAAGATATGATAAAATAAAAAAGTTTAGTTTATTGAGTAAACCACCACAGAAATAGAAAAAACAAAGAATTGTATCCAAGTCTGTGCTAAAACGAACTCAACCTGACTGTTAGTCTTTGGGTGAAAACTGACCTTAATCCCTAAAAGCTTTTGCAGAAGGAGGTACCTGCCTGCTCCAAGACACTACCGTCCCATAGACTTCTATTGAGAAACAGGCAATTATTTCTTAGTCATTATATTTGACAGAATAACCATTCCTGCTACGTACGTTTATCTTAACATAGTTTTGCTAATCCCAATTTTTTTCTTAATCACAAGTTATTTAATTTATAAACTAACCAATCAGAGGCCTCAGTAAAAGAATGTGAGGACAGCTTCATGATTGATGACTGTAGTTTCCTTAGACCAGGAGTCTGCAGCCATTGGCTCCAGATCCACACGTGTCTCTTTCATCTCTCCATTGTTGCTCTTTGATGAAAACATAAAATAAATCATAGAGACTGATGATCCAGACATGTCGACCGTCTGAGTCAGCAGATCTCTGATAATGTCTGCTTAATCAAAACTACTAAAGAAAACAAATAAACAAAGCCTGTAAACTAAAACTACCAAGATCCAACCCCAAACTAAAATAACAAAACCCAGCAGTGGAAGACTCTTGAAGACAAACAGGGGAAAAGAACAAAAATAACAAAAAGAAAAAATACTTTTTTAAAAGTAAGGATTACTTATTTAGCATTTATTACATTTAGATGAGTTAAATGTATAAACTGATGTCTGAGGTTCACATAGATGATAAACTCTGTAGGTTTTTCTATCCCTGTAGACCTGAAGACGTCTTGTTTGATCAACTCTACCTCCAGAATGAACAGATTTTATACGCAGAGCTAAACTTCGTTAAAAAGTTTAATCTTTTACGAGTTAACAGCACATATTGTCTTATGCTGCTCAACATTGGTTATAAAAAAAATCCCATTTTGAGAGTCTAGGTTCTTTTTTGATATTTTTGCTTTTGTTCTTGCCAAATAATAAACCTAATTCATCTGTATTAATAAAAAACAAAAGTTCATAAATGCAAATCCAAATTTCTTGAAGACTAAAGCAGGACAATGAGACTCTTCTAGGTTTTGATCAGTAGAAAATGAGCTCAAATAACTGACCGTACTAAGGGGCCCAAAATGGGCCAAGAAAATGTCCCCCTCACCATTATACCCCCACCACCAGCCTGAACCGTTGATCCAAGGCAGGATGGATCCATGTTTTCATGTTGACTCCAAATTCTGACCCGACCATCTGAATGTAGCAGCAGAAATAGAGACTCATCAGACCAACAACGTTCTTCATCTTCTATTGTCCAGTTTGGGTGATTCTGTGTGAATTGTAGCCTCAGTTTCCTGTTCTATCTGACAGCAGTGATACTGGTGTGTTCTTCTGCTGCTGTAGTCCATCTGCATCAAGGTTGGATGTGTTGTTTGTTTAGAGACGTCCTCCTGCAGACCTCGGTGGTAACCAGTGGTTATTAGAGCTAACTTTGAGTTTCTATCAGCTGGAACCAGTCTGGTCATTCTCCTCTGACCTCAACAGAACTGCTGCTCTCTGGATATTTTCTCTTTTTCTGACCATTCTCTGTAAATCCTAGAGATGGTTGTGGGTGAAAATCCCAGTAGATCATCAGTTTCTGAAATCCTCAGACCAGCCCGTCTAATACCAACAACCATCCCACGTTCAAAGTCTCTTCAATCTCTTTTCTTCCTCATTCTGATGCTCAGTTTGAACTGCAGCAGATCATCTTGACCATGTCTACATGTCTAAATGCATTGAGATACTGCCATGTGATTGGCTGATTAGAAATTAGCGCTCAGGAGCAGTTGGACAGGTGTGACTAATAAAGTGGCTTGTGAGTGTAAATGTGTAATGGTCTTCAGCCTTCTTCCCTCACTGATCTGCTTTTAAAGTGTGAACCCTCATGGATGCTCAGGTTCTCTGGCACTGACTTTCAGTTGCTCCTATGTTTAGGACCAAAGCTTACAGTCTGCTGGAGAGCAGAAGCACCAATAGAGTCTCAGTGAACTGCTTTCTCACAGTAGAGCCAAGCATTAAGACTCTTTGATAACTACCATCTTAACTTGGTTATATTGTTTCTGTCCTGTGTTTTATTTGAAAACACTTTGAGCCGTTCAAAGCATGACAAAGCATGTTTTAATGAACAAATTCTACTGTTTTTTAGTCTGACCTTTACAGAATCCCTCTGATAAATCAGGGAATTCAATGGGAACCTTGTGATGTCAGGGTTCAGGTCAAGGCAAGGCAGAAGAAGAGGAACAGTAGTCCATTTAAACATTTAGAAGAGCAGAAAAAACTCAAAACTCAACTTCCTGTTAGTTTGAAAACCCCAGAATGACAGGAGGGTTCAGAGAGTCCACAACATAGAGAGACAGAAGTTCACTTTAATTACTGGACACAGACCCTCTAATGGGTTCAGGAAGTGCAGACATCATATGGATAAGTGAACCATTATTGGCATTTAAACTAAAACTGCTCTACAGGAATGTGGAGTGCTCACCATCTCCTGGGCAATACGATTATCATCAGCACAGGAGTCTATCAGAAACTGGAACCCTACATGCTGCTGTGGGTGGGACAATCAACGGTTCACCCCTGGCCATTTTAACCCTCATGCTCTCTTATGGGGTCCAGATGACCCCACACTGACATTGATCTGTGACCCCTGCCATGACAAAGGTGGACAGGATTTCATGTCTGCCATGGACACCAGTGTAAAATAAAAAAGTCCTTGAAAATACTCACTGTCTTGTGGGTCCAGATGACCCCACTTTTACTGTAAGCATGCCCAGGATAGCACAAGGGTTAATCCCAACCCCTTGAGTTTACATGTATTAGACAATCCCTAACGGAGGAAACTGATTCGCTGTGGCGACCCCTGAAGGGAAAAGCTGAAAGGAAAAGAAGAAGAAGAAGAAGAAGAAGACGATCCCTGACAACGTGGGCCAACCACACAAAAGAACAGACACAAACCCTGCCTATGCTTCTGTGGGAAATGCAGTTATTTAGTTGGTTTAGAGACGATGACCCTGAGAAAGCTGCAGGTAGGTGGAGGTAGCAGAGAGGATCAGGAATGAGTCCATCAGAGGAATGATCATGTAGATGTTTTGGAGATGAATAAAGAGAAGCAGACTGAGATGGTTTGGAAACGTAAACAAGGATTTATGTTAAAAGGATGCTGATTGAGGAGGACATGAGGTGGTTGCTGTGAAGCAGAAAACAAAGTCAGAGACTGATAATCTACTATGAGGCAATGATGGACGTGCAACACTTCATTTTAACAACAATCTGATTCATATCATCATTTGGGGTTTCAATTCATTGACTTTCTAAATATATATATATAGAAAATGATTGATTTTGACTGTTTCACATCAAACTTATCACTGGAGATGTGTTGATTTTGTCTTTCTGGTTGTAGTTTAAAGAGGTGAGGCGCTTTGGCCCTCCTCCTCACTCTGAAGCCCAGCAGCCAGCTGTTCCTGCACTCCTTCATTAGCCCGAGTCCAGGCCCTGCTCCCCTCCTGCTCCCAGTCACATTACTGCTTTCCTTCTGTCACACAAATACACACCAGCTTCTTGCTTTAACCTCATATCCCCTGCCACACCTACTCACCCCTGTCTCCCCTGATCTTAATCTGCCTAATGCTCCTGTAAATATTACTTGCACGGTCGAGGGAGCTTTTGTTTTACCATCAAACAGGCCCAAGCCATGGGAACCTGGTCCTGAATTACCCTGTGATTCATGGTTTCGGCTCTGTGTCCCGTCTCACCACCAGTCTGTCATTAGGACTTTTCAGACTTCCCAACACAAGCTTCCAGTTAACAGCTAGCCCACATAGCATTCAACCCAGTACTACCAAACAATGCTATACCAGACAACAGGTTCCTCATGAACTCAGTAACTTTCTAACATAGGACTGAAGGAAAGAACAAATAGTTTGCATGTTCTCTTCATGCATGTGTTTTTTTCTGCAGCCACTCAAGCCTTCTCCAAAAATATGCTTCATAATTCCATTGGTAACTAAATTGTCTCTCAGTTTGAGTGTGGGTAGTTGTTTGTCTTTGTGTGGCCCTTCAACAACAGAACGTACCCCCCACCCCCACCCACCCAACAGTAGTAAAAGGTAATGAGATGGTTGGTAAAATAGATGGCAATGACCCGATACAAAGATTAAACATCATGATCGAAACTGTACAAACATGAATTTATTCTTAATAAAAACTCATTTTAACCAGAACATTTTCATGCAATGTTTATACTGTAAATACACCACTAAGTGCAGGGTCAATATAAAACCTTGCACAATAAAACATAATAGGATAAAAACAGTAGAATCTTCCGGTATACCGGTATGCCATTTTTTAAATTTTTATTATGATTATGCAGTTTTAGCAAACATCATAAAGCCTGTGTCTTTTTTAAAAGATATTTTCTGCAGCACATCAGAAGCTCATTAGAAATCCCCCTTCAGGTTGTAAAATATTGGTTTCTATGACAACTACTGCCACCAATCATGAGTAAGTTTGTTGGAAGTCCACGCCCCTTCCACTGAAAGCAACTCCGCAGAATCATGGCTGTCACTGTAACCACTGTGTTGGAACTCTTAAAGACATTTTTGAGCACATCTTTAGGTCTGCTGTGGACTGTAAGACAGCGGTCCCCAACCCCCCATCTGTGGGTCACTTGGTTCTGGGCCACACACACAAAAAAACAAGTAAATACAATAACAAATAATTAAAGTTTTGTTTATTTTCTTTCTAAACAGGGATACCAGGCTTCCCTGACAAGTCGTAGATTATTAATGAGTCGTTTGTCCTTACCAGGTTTAGGAATGAGAGAAATAAGGCTCTGTTTCATTGTTGGTGTTAAGGTTTTATTTAGAATAATTACTTCAATGGTTTTGAAAAGGTACATTTCTTTCCAGAAAAATGTATAGAAGATAGCTGTTAAGCCATCGTGACCAGGAGCTTTGTTTGATTTTAATTTGATTAGGGCTTGATCCAAGTCTTCCAATGATATATCAGAATCACAAGTTTCTTTGAACAGTAAGTCAATTTTTGGGATGTATGTTGAAATCCAATCAAGAAGTTGTCTTGAATCAGTTGATACATAATTTGAGGAATATAGATTTGGGTTAAAAAATTATATAATTTTTCTGATATTGTCAAACAGCTGCTTCCAGTTGCAGCAAGTTTATTGATGAGGCTAAGCGTCCACAGACTAAAACAGAATAATGTCCAGGCAAGTGGTCGGGGCAGGCGGCGAGGAGGCAGAGTCAGGAACAAAGCAGGGTCAGTTAACAAGTGATCAGATCAGCGTAAACACTTTGTATGAAAAGACACAGGAAATACTTCTCAGTGAGTGACAGAGTGGACCCAGACTATACTATATACTTCTTTCGACGGTTGACGCTGTTCGAACAGCTGCGTGTTTTTGCATCTCCGTGTTTTTTTAGATTATTTAGATTTTTTAGATCGTTTTTTTTCTTGCTGGTTAGAGTTTTGTTCAACCCTTGTGGGTGGGATTATTTTTTGCCACCTTTATTTGTTTTGTATATATTAATTACCTTTTATTTTCCCTATTTCTTAATTTTTATATGGACTTTTTAGGTCATGTTTTTGTTTATAACCCACTTAGCAACGGCGCGTTTGTTGTATACCCGCGATCAGCTGATGGCTCTGCGCAACTTCGCCTTTCTCTACGGGGAGAAACCGGACATTCCCAAAGAGATCCGGAGGAAGAGAAGAGGCTGCAGAGCTGGACGAAAGCTCCAGGAGAGGAGACGGACATATAAGCCCAACGTGCCATCTGTCATCATGGGTAACGTACGCTCTCTGTCCAATAAGATCGATGAGCTTTCTGCGCTGATCCGGCTGCAGCGGGAGTTCAGGGAGTGTAGCATCATGTGCTTCACGGAGACCTGGCTGAATGGACTGACTCCAGACTCGGTGGTCTCGTTGGAGGGGTTCAAACTTCTGCGCGCGGACAGGAGTGAGGCGGAGAGTGGAAAGAAGAAAGGGTGGGGGCTCGCTGTTTTTTAACAGGTTTGACTCTAACCCCTCCCCCTCTGCATCCATCTCTCCTCCCACCTCTTCACATGTCTTCCGTCCACCATCTACCTCCACCTTGCCCTGGTCATCTTCACAGCTCCCTTTTCCCTGTCTTTGCTCCACTCCAACTGACCACATCACCATCCCCCCTTTGACCTCCACTCCCCCCTCTTCTTTACATCTGACCAGGTGAGGAGGGAACTGGAGCGACTGAAGACCAGGAAAGCTGCAGGACCAGACGGCATCAGCCCCAGACTGCTCAGGAGCTGTGCGGGTCAGCTCTGTGATGTACTCCGGTACATCTTCAACCTGAGCTTCAGCCTGGAGAAGGTCCCTCTCCTGTGGAAGACCTCCTGTGTGGTTCCGGTTCTGAAAGAGCCGAACCACTACAGGCCGGTCGCCCTCACCTCCCACCTCATGAAAACCATGGAGAGACTCGTCCTCAAGCGTCTCCGCTCTGTGGTGAGCACCACAATCGACCCGCTGCAGTTCACCTATAGGCCAAGAATCAGGGTGGAAGACGCCATCATCTACCTGCAGCACCGGGCCTTGACTCACCTGGAGACTGCTGGGAGCGCTGTGAGAATGATGTTGTTTGACTTCTCCAGCGCCTTCAACACCATCCAGCCTGGACTGCTACGAGGGAAGTTGGAGCGAGCAGGAGTGGATGAGCGACTGGTGGGATGGTCCATGGACTACCTGACCAACCGACCACAGTACGTGCGTCTGCACGACTGTGTCTCTGAGGTGGTAGTCTGCAGTACTGGAGCCCCTCAGGGAACAGTACTGTCACCGTTCTTCTTCACACTCTACACCTCAGACTTCACCTACAACACCAGCAGCTGTCATCTGCAGAAATACTCTGATGATTCAGCTATTGTGGGCTGTGTGTCTGAGGGAGACGATGCAGAGTATAGGTCGGTCAACGTGGACTTTGTGAGCTGGTGTGAGAACAACCACCTGTGTCTGAACACCAGCAAGACCAAGGAAATGGTGATCGACTTCTGTAGAAGGACGGTGACCCACACACCGGTGAACATCCAGGGAGATGAAATAGTTTCTGTTGACAGTTTCAAGTATCTGGGTCTTCACCTGAACAACAAACTGGACTGGTCCCACAACATCGACTACCTTTACAAGAAAGGTCAAAGTCGACTCCACCTTCTGAGGAGACTGCGGTCCTTTGGGTGTGCAGACATCTGCTGGACGTTCTTGATTCTGTGGTGGCCTCGGCTGTTTTCTACGCTGTTGTCTGCTGGGAGGGAAGCTGCTCTGACCGGGACAGGAAGAAAATCAACAAGCTGGTGAGGAGGGCCAGCTCTGTCCTGGGCTGCTCGTTGGACTCTGTGGAGGAGGATGTTGTCCAAACTCAGATCCATCATGGACAACAGCTCTCACCCTCTGCATCAGACTCTGATGGGGCTGAAAAGCTCCTTCAGGAGCAGACTGAGACACCCCCCGTGTAGAAATGAGAGCTACCGCAGATCATTCCTCTGTACAGCCATCAGACTGTACAACACTGCTGTTTAAATGTTTGAATTTTTTTTTTTTAATAGGTTAATATGTGTATATAAAATTATTGTATAGTATTATATTGTATAGTATTGTATTGTATTGTATAGTATTGTATAGTATTGTATAGTTTTTGTATTGTATTGTATTGTACTGTATTGTATTGTATTGTGTTGTATAGTTTTGTTTAGTATTGTATAGTATATAGTTATTGTAGATAGGTGTGTATTACTCATATGTATATTTATGTTCATAGGAATATGTGTGTTTTGCAAAAATGTTTTAGATATATGGTGCCATGACAGATGAATTTATCCCTTGGGATATTAATAAAGTTCAATTCAATTCAATTCAATACTGAGGAGGTGATGAGATGATGGGAAACAACTGAAGATGATGATCCAGATGAAGGCAGGTGGTGAGGTCAAAACTCAGGCAAGCGCTCCCTCTGGTGGTTGGAAAGGGTAGCAGCAGGTTGATCCATGACAGATATAGTCCTAGAATAAGTCTTCTCTCGACAGATAACTCCAAACCCTTTCCAATGGCTTGAGCTTTAGAGCCCAAGTTGGGCATAGAGGTGAACCAAACTTTTTCTAGCTGGTAAGTTACCACACGGCTCTTGATTTCCCCCGAATCTCGTAGCACCAGCTCTTTGTGGTTCTTCATGTGGGTAGTGGTCCTGTAAGGTGATCAAACCTCATCCATCAAAACTCAAACTAATAAGATTTTTAGAATTATGTCTTTCTTTTTCAATCCTGTTTAACAATTATTTTATTTGTTCAAATGTTCCTTGAGGAGTTGTTTAAGGTGTCAACATTTCCACATCTGGCCACCAGAGGGAGCCCTTACTTAATCATTGACCCTGCACTCCCTCTCCCCTCTCAGATAGTCATTGACTGTATAAGGGAGAACTGGACTGAGCATGCCCCCCTCCTTCCGTGTTCCATATAGGAAGTACCACTGGGTTGCAAAAAGGCCAAAGTCCCATTGACTTCCATTGAGAAACAGACAGTTATTTCTCAGTCATTTTAAATGTCAGAATAATCATTCTTCCTCTGGTGCTTTCTGCTTAACTTCTTTTTTCTAATCCTAATTTTTTTTAAAGATTTTTTTTTCCATTATCACAAGTTATTTGAGTTATAAATTGACCAATCAGATGGCTCAATTAGCGTTTGTGGGTCTGACGTTGAACGTCTGGGGGGTTTGAGTGACAGATGACAGGTAGCCAATGGGAGCAGACTTCATCAATGCGTCCGTGAAGACCTTTTAACACCTACTTTACAATTCAACAATGTTCCAATCATTGTCCTTCTATTGTTTTCCTCAATGGAATGCAGCAGTTTAAAACAAGAGGACATGCTGTCTCCATCTTTTACTCTGTAGAAATAGATTTAGAGGCTCAACGCAGTTAAACCGGGTGTAAAAAACACGCTCGCTTTGCAAACAAAAGAAGTTGAAAGTTAACGCGGACGTGCATTCAGAAAGGCCAGCGTATACAGTCACTGGTTTCAATATGGAAGTAGATGATTATAACCAGGGGTGAAAGTAGATTTTTTGTTATGCCGGTACTATGCTTTTTATGCGTGGTACTATGCGTGGCTTCTGGAGCTGAGCGAAGCTGACCTGCTCGTCTTGGACCCTCCCCTGTGGCTCTGAGTCTTCACCGCTGCACCACAAAAATGTCTGGCAGTTTTGTTTTGAGCTGGATATCAGTTCGGACAAGGAAGAACTTCATGGACCGAACTTTCACAGATCCTTTACAGCTGCGGTCAAATGAGCCGCCGTTCACATTTCCGTGGTCACATCAAGAAGCTCCGTGGAGTCTGGTGGAGATTTTCCAGCGTTCTCAGGACTGCTACCGTAAGTATTGGATGAAGGTCAAAGCAAAAATCCAGTGACGGCTGATTGGAGCACAGAAATGTGAATGGCGGCTGATTTGACTGCAGTCAGTGTGAAGGTAGCATCTTCTCTTCTCCAGAAGCTGAACTAGACACGCTAGCCGGACCAGATGAGGGTTTAGTGCATGTGCAGCAGAGCTGTTGTGATGGAAAGAACATCATTCATTCACACAGAGTCTGTCTGTGACAGTTTGATTAACAGAGATTAAAAGGAAATGCAAAAACAAAATGATGACATTTGTTCTCTTTCAGAAGAATAATGACACACAGGCATGTTAAAAACTCAAAAAATAGTTTTTCTTTTTTTTGGAAGGGGACTTTAAACAGATCATATTGTCAGTTGTTCAGATTGAAGAATAATCTGGAAACATAGAAAATTCATCTGTGGTTTGATGGACCTGTGTCTCAATGGCATTTTCCATTCAACTTCCATCTCTCCTTTTCTCTTCTTCATCCTCTCCTATAGAAGATTTGTTCTGCACATCGTCATCCTCACTTTTGGATCTTCCTCTTAAAAATCTGATTCACTTTTCTCTGCATCTTTTTTGTTTACTTTTTCATTTAAATAATTTAATTATTTATTTCACGTCACGATTCACTTTTCAAATCTTTATATAAATCTTTAAATAAATGTGCATTGAGAGAGAGAGAGAGAGAGAGAGCGAGAGAGAGAGACGGGTTTCTATAACTGTCTGATGAGCCACAAAAACAATGCAAACATCTAAATAAAGCGCTGCCTGCTCTCAGCTCAAATGTCAATTTTCTTATTTTTCTTCCATAAGAGCGACTGCGGCTTCTGTCATGTGTTATATAGTGAAAATGGCCGCACAGCTGATCTCTCCAGCCGGAACGGTGTTCCGTCTTCAAATCATTTACCGGAACGCCGCTCCGGACCGTTCCGGCTTACTTTCACCCCTGGTTATAACTGAGAATGTTTATGTTTCCGGAATATGTATGGCGACACATCTTTTAGCTCGACAAAAAAGAAAATATGTAAGTAAATACAACATTTGCAGTGTTGTGGGAAAGCTACGGAGAGAGAAAAGGACGGGGCGGCGCGAGTGTGATTGTACGTGCACGCGCGCATGTGTGCGAGAGAGAGAGGATGAGAGCGGAAAGAAAAGGAGCGGGCGTTCGAGGAAAGTTGGAGTAAATCAATGTGCTGTAAAACAAAAGTGAAAATAAATGGTGGATTCCAGCCTCCAACCAGACAGAGAGAGTATCTGCCTGCAGAAACAAACACCCGCGGGTTTAACCACGAGGACGTTCATCCGAGGAGCTGCAGCAGCTCTCCTGCTCCCCCCGACCACGGTCAGGACGAGGAAGCAGGAAAGGTTAACAGCAGAATCAAATGTTGGAATGGTTCTCCCTCAAAGACTTGAACAATGACTTGTACGATTCTCTCGAGTCGCCGTTATTAAAGTGGAAGCTGTTTACATCCCGCTGTCTCGTGGTAGAGGCGTGGAAAGAGGCGGAGCCTCACAATAAACTCACCTTAGATTGGTTGAAGGCACTTCCTACAGATTCCATGACTCACAGAGACTCGGACCAATCGCTGGTGATTGTTTGCAAAATGGCGATAGCCGTTTCAGGAAGTGACGGTGAAAGCGGCGGCCTACTTTCAGAGGAGAGGAGGTAATGCATTTCCAATGGGAGACCTCATTGCTCGTTTTGTCCAGTGTTTTTACAGTCTATGGTTGTTTCATGTGATCACAGAAGTCACAGAAAGATCCTTCCTCTCTCTTTCATCTTCTTAATAGAAAACCACATGCTGACAGCCTGAAATGACAAATCAGGCGTGTAGAAAACATGTAACCAGCATGCAGTAGCAGGTCAGCTTCGTTTATGCTTCCCTTCACGTTTGGAGTGAGGGTCTGCAGAATTTCCATGTGGAGGTTTTTTCTTAGTCGCTACTCAGCTGTGTCCTTAGACTGCCCCCCCCCCAACGTCTCAGCAGAGGTGCGTCAAACAACCAGTAGCTTCTACAAAGAGCTTCAGCTTGACTTGAAGCCGTCAGCCGAATGACAGTGGTCTTCATCACTGATCAGACGAGGGTTTCCTGCTTCTCTCCTCTTGCTCGCTAGCTTCATTCTGCAGAGCTCGCTAGCACACTACACTGTCCACCGTGCAGCTGGCTAAAATAGCAAGCTAACCCATTGAATCCCCAATTAACCCTCGTACTCTCTTTGGGGGTCCAGATGACCCCACTTTAAAAGTAAACATGCCTAGGTGTAGCATGAATGGCTAGTAATTAATAATCATATGAAGGGTTGAATATGTGATATTCGCCTTCAGATCTCGTCAAAATTATGAAGTTTATTAATCTCAAATTTATCAGTTACTCAAATTTATAAGCTTACTTATCCAAAAGGAAACGTGAGTGTCTTTACCTTTGAAGGGACGTTTTGTGAACCATGGAAATTATGAGACAAAACAACGACTTCTTATACACGTTCATTTATTGCAAAACTGGATTAACACGAAAGATTATCAAGTGTAAAAGCACAACATGGATTATACTTTGCAGAGATGAAAAGAAGAGAGAAAGCACACTTTTCTAAACTATTCAAAACTGGTAAGTTAAGAAGGCAATTCAAACTAATAATAAACAAGAGAAAAAAAAAAAACAATTTAAAGGTAAGGTAGATGGCTGGGGTGTATGTATTGTGTCTAATTTAATGCAGAATAATGTTTAGTAGAACCCAGAGAGATCTGCTCGGGTGATAAAAATGTTATTACTGCTTATTAATAATTTTAGCAGTTGAATTTCTAAATGAAAAGAAAGAAAAATTATTATTCCGTGTATGTACCTCTGACCACCGACAGTGAAACACTGGAGCGGAATCCCTGCACCACACGGTCTGGAATTCTGGTTCTGAAAGCCCAGGTCCCTCGTTAGTTGCAGCTGTTGAGGTTCGGCTTGACCCAGTCCAGCCAGATGTCAGGATTCGGATCTCGACCCAAAGGGAGATCCGGTGATGGTCCAGGTTCTGATCCGTGGAGTCTCAAGTGATCGAGAGGCGATGTTTCAGGATAGTTAGCGATTTAAGATTAAAAGTTTCCAAGCTGGCCAGGCTAAAAAAACGCAATAATCATTTAATCGCTAGAAAAAGTAGAACAATAAAAGAAATTTAAATTGCGAATGAAAAGTTTGAAACGACGGTTCTAGTTCTGTTTACAAAATTTAAGAAAAAAAAATCCTCGCAGCAGTATTCTCTTAGGGTCTGCTAAACTCTTCCAAGTTTTCTATTCTGATCTTATCTTCTACTTTGTCTGTCTCTCTCCGCTCCTTTTCCAAACTCCTCACTCTCTTCTTGCCTTTTTTCAACTGATCAGAACTTCCACCGTTCGGAAGTCCCGCTGGATCGAGCCTGGAGGGGTTAACCAATCAGGAATGAGCTGAGCTTGCCTTACGCCCTCACAAAATTAACATCTTCCAATGAAATGTGAAAATTTAAATTTGTGGGTGTGTTTGTATGCGCTTGTCTCAGAAGGCAGACCTGACTCCACAAACATCTCTACGAACATTAAAGAAATAAAGAAACATTTAATCCTTCTTAATCAACTCGTCTCATAAGTAGAAACCCCTTTTGGGCTGGAAAGAAACACAAAATAATAATAATCACCAACATTTAAAAGATAATACAATCACACTGAAATTCCACACAAGATGAAGCGAGAATCAAAGTGAAATGATTTCTTTTTTTTTTCTTTTTGAAACTCTTCCTGTGGAAAGATTGAACAACTTTAGTTAAATTCACTTAGATAAAAAAAAAAACAACTGTTAAGTAACAAGTTATAAAAACATTCCATAACAAGAACAAAGAAAAGTCCTCCTTAGAGCACATCTGGTGTGAGTGTGACTGGGTTTGCTGCAAGGCTGTAAATTTAATCTCGGTGGCGTCCCGAGTTGGTGATCCTCAGACCTGTGAAATGTCGATTGTCAACAAATGGTGCTGTTTGGTCTACATCAAAAGCAACCTTATCACCAAAAGGTCCTGTTCTGTGGCTACATGTATATCATTTGTCTCTTGTGGTTCCAGAAAGTCTGCTAAACCTCGTAAAAAGATGTTTATTCAATCACTCTCTTGGAGGTGGGAGTTTTGAGCCACAGAGGTCTCCTTTGATTGTCGCAGGATCTTCCTTGTCCCGGGCTGAGCAGATGCGTCTTTAGCGTGGGGTAAAGACAGGTAGTCATTTATGCGGCGGGCCAACATTCCGTTGGTTACGGTCTGGAGCGGGGTGACGCATCTGGGTCTGACATGCTACATATCCCCCCTTTGTTTCGACTTGTTCCTGTGGAATTGGTTGAAACACCAAGTAAAAACGATGCATGGCATTCCTAGATGAACCTTCTGGAATCTGCTGAACCACCAGAGTAATCCAACGGAAACAGTGGAACCAAAGTAATCCTCACGAGAGCCACCATGGTGCTGGGCAACTCCTCTGGGAGCGTTGGAAGTTCAACTGGATCCTCAGGCAGGTGTGGGTGTACCTGTAACTTCGCTGCTGTGGTCAGAGGCTTGACTAAAATCTCAAAGTGAGTCTATATATTTACTTAATCTGGGTACCTAGAGTAGTGTTCTAGTCTAGTGTCTAGATCTACGTGTTCTATAATGTAGAAAACAGCATAGACAGGAAGAGAGAAGAAGAAAGAGAAATACGAGTAGATGTTCAGGTCAGGCAGGAGTGCCTGCAACCTCACAGAGTATCGCCCAGGTCGAGAATGGTTGGAGAGAGAGGTTCTGTTCTAAGATTCATCTCGAGGGACCCCTCTGTCCTGTCGTTAGCATGGTTCTCTCTTTCAGCAAATCTCCGTCGAGTCCCTCGAGCCAATCGACTGCGACACCTGTCTATCTGACTACAAAGATGTTGGGTTTTCTTAACATAAAGATAGGTGGTTCCAAAAGTGAGAAGGTATCCGAGTCCTACCAGAGTTACTAATACAGTATCTGCGGTGGACCAAGCGTAAGTAAGGGATTGAATATTAGGGTTCTGACGTGCTTCCATTTCTTTGAGGACCTTATTAATGGGGCCTACATCAATTACACGCGACCCTTCGTAGTCGACTTGCTCCACTGTGCGAGAGTTGAGTTCGATCGTATGTTGGCTAAAGAAAGTCGAAATCTCTACTTCACCTTGATATTGATCTGGGTGAAGGTGATAGAGGGCTAGGTTGTCCACGTGTACCATAGCATCGTTAGGACGTCAACCCAGATGGAACTCCATGGTAGTTCCATTCGGTTGAGTGTCATGTTGATCATACATGAGGTCGCGGTTGTTACTGGTGTCAGAACCAACCACCGATTTCCAACGATCTCCGCCTGCGTTGGTCATTTGCCTGCGAGGGGTAATGGTAGTGGGGCAGCGAGTATCTGTGTGATTGGCTTAAGTCCACACAGACCACCAGTGCTATCTCGCACGACGGTTTGCTTGGGCACAGGTAGTGAATATCTCTAGTGGGCGTACACAACTGTAAGTTTGCGCTAGTACAACTCTGGATCGCTGTCATGGTACGCGATGACCTTGGTGTGTGCATCCTCACATGAACGTCACCTTGCCAGATCCCTACATTTATGACGTCTTTGAGTCTGTAAATGTTTTCTGGAGAGACGATGGGGATGTGGATCAAGAAAGCTAGCTCCCTGGCCGTCGGATCCACATGGATGGGAATTGAACTTCCCAAGGTGTAGGCCAGATGGGCCTGTAGGGGGGTTATCTGTTCTCTGGTTGCTTCAGATAAGAGTTGTGGACCAACTCTAGTGACACTAGATAAGGGGTATTCTACGAGGACTAGCGAATCAATGGATGACCCGATGTCTCGAGTCATGTCAGCCAGTAGCATGGTTACCAGTTGTATGTGTGCATAGTCTATACTAACTACGCTTAACAACTTGTTTACTGCCCTGGTTAAGTTTTTAAGAGTCTCGCTGTGGGTGTTCACGATTAGCACAGTGTCCTGTAGAGTTTTTCCATAGTCTGTACCTGTGATTGTTGGATATCTAGCTGACCCCGGATTTGGGGAATCTCATCACGTAGCTCATTCATGTGACGCTTGAGGGTGGCTAGGGTGACTGCATTTACAGCGGAAACCCCCAGACTAAACAGTGAACCAATAGCTGAGGCAGCGGTAAGTAGCCCAGCGAATAAAACGTTTATCACGGTCCAACGCCACTTAGCTCAGACTGTGATCGTGAATTTTTGCATCTGAGTTAGCATGTGAACATATCATTCTCAGCATGTGAAATTACATCCATTGTCCAGGTAACAGCAGCCCAAGAGTAAGCGGATGTCGCCTGCACATGTTTTCTGTAAACTGCATCAGGACGGAGCCTCACAAAGATCTTTTGGGTGTGCCAGCGACAGTTCGTGATTAACAGTCCGGGTTGTTCCTTCAGCACAATTCCTGACTCCGGTCCCGGTTCAACAATCTCCAAACGTGCCTGGCTTGAGACCAGGAGGAGCACTGCGATCACCAGCAGTATCATCTTCCTGATAAGACAGAGGCAACGTAGATTGGTATTAGCAAACTTACCCTTTGGGTTAAGAAACACAACGTAACTCGATTGTGTCAGCCAGTAACTAGTAACACTATGATCTTAGAGAAACACACCAAGAGATCAAAGCCAAATAGTTTTACAAACAACGATTTCCAGTGGAGCAAGATTGTACTATTGACGTGCTATTGTTTGAGCTCACAATTTGTACAATCTTACTTTCACTTATTGGAGGGGGTGGGTGCTCAGTTATGGATGAACTGGTACACCACCACAATAAGGAATCTCTGTGGTTTAATTTGATTGGTTGGTTGAACCCAACACAGTCCCACAGGGGTTTGTGCAGTTTGAGCTGGTTGCGATGACCCATTTCAAAATGGCTCCTTTCGGCCTTGCTGATTTTGATCTGTATTACCACTGGCGACAGCTTGTCAGTGATGACATGTGGCCTGTCCAGCGTGGAAGAAGTTGCGGGCCAGTTGCCAACCTTTCTGGTTGCCTGTCCCGTTGGCTGGACAAAAAGGTAAGTACCAGACTTTGTCTCCTACCTCAAGCGTTTGGTGCGACGCTTTCTGGTCGTAATAAGTTTTACGACCCTCAGCTGCTTTCTCCATATGCTTTTGCGCAAAAGCAAATGTAGCCTTCAAGTGTTCATGCAGGTCAGCCACGTATTGATGCGCCGTGTAGGCTTGCTACACTAGCCTCTCCTGGCTGGTAAAGAAGGTGTAGAGGCAAAGTCATTTGTCTCCCGTTCATCATCTCGAAAGGTGATGTACCTGGATTCATGAGGGGTGCCCTGATGGCCATCATTACCCAGAGGTAGTTTGATGTCCCAGTCTTTTGACTGGCCGCTACATACTTTTTCAGTATGTTTACTACAGTTCTGTTTGCTCGTTCCACCTGCCCTGAGGATTGAGGGGGTGGCTCACGTGAAAGTTCGCTTTTACCCCAGAGTGTTCCAGACCTGTTGCCATCACTTCGGCTGTGAAGTGAGTACCACGATCCGAATTCACTCGCATTGGTTAAACCAAAACGTGAGAACACGGTTCATAA